>JABCMJ010011463.1:0-11289 GCA_014822125.1 Arbutus unedo | reverse complement strand
GAGGCCCATTAGGGTTAACTTATACATTTAACCTAATTAACTAACACAATCTACTTCACTTTCTTGCTTAGGAGTAAAGTCTTTTTTATCATCAAAGTAAATCCTTCTTCGTATTCACCATCACCCCCTACTTCTTCACATAAGGCCTCATCATAAACGGGAATATCATCTTCACAACCTTGCACCACTACTTCCTCAATGAAAAGCGACTTGTTTCGACCTCCAGAAGACTTCCGGCAATCTGAAGATTTGTGACCCGACTCCCCACACTTGAAACACTTGATCCCCCACCTTGACTTTGATTTCTATTTCCCGAAGCACCGGATTGTGGTTGACTTGGAGAAGGGGTTGAAGCTTTATCCACCCGGTGTTGTTGACTAACCACGGGAGAAGCAATTTGGCCACCACTAGAGGAGGAACTACCCTTAGAATAGGAGTAGAATGGTTGCCCGGATTTGGAACCCCCTTGATATGGCTGCCCGGACCTCAAGAACCTCTTCTTTACTTGCCTTTTGGCTACTAAGGCCCTATTGTGAGCTTTCGAAACCGTCCACAGAGTTTGTAGGTTAAGGACATCTTTTAATCGTGGAGTTCAACCCACTAATGTACCTCGCAACCCTTTGATCTTTACTCTCATTCAATACAACTCTAACAAGAAGTTGATGGAAAGCCTCCGTATACTCATCAACACTTCATTTTGTTTGAGATTATGCGAGTTCCTGTCGAGATTTTGCGTATAGTTGAAAGGCAAGATTGTGCATTAAGCTTCTTCTTTATTTTCTCCCATTCCTCTCCTTTGCCTACAAAGTTGCAATTGCTCCCAAGCGGAAGCTCTTCCTTTGAAGTGGATAGCTACCAATTTCACCTTCTTCTCTTCCGAGACTTCACCATAATCAAATACCCTTTCAACGGTATTCAACCAATCAACAAATTCGTCCGAATGAAGGCTTCCATTGAACTCGGGAAGCTCAATCTTAAAGTTGTTTTCCCACTTGTAAGGAACGTGAATGGGAGGTGGCCTCTGCCAATTTCGTTCACCAAATGGATTCTCAAAATGACTTTGATACTCCTCGGATTCTCCCCTACCTACACGCGACACTTGCATGCTTTGCACCATCGCCTTTAGGGTAGCAACTTGTCATCTCAAGTCTTTTACCTTGTTATTTTGTTTGCCGAACTCAGGTTCTTCACCATTATTCATCACGAATCCTCTACCTCTACCACCTCTATGAGCCATTAACACTCAAATCAACTCCACCAATCAATTCAACGCCAAATGTGAAATACTCAGACAACTAGGACCCCAAACTTCAAGTAATAGCCTCCAATTAATGACAAATCGTACAAACCAACGTAAAAATCGCAACGACAAAGGCTAATCGCAACAAATCTAAGTGAAATCGAATCGGTAGCGGCACTATCAAAGGCTAAAACCACTAGCTCAAGCTCAAAAACACTACTGAAGCTCTAAAACCCTGGTTTCGAACGGATTCGAGGGCTGTCCCGACCACCGAAGGCTGGGATGACTTGAAATAGGGCTGGGTCGTGCTCAAAAATCGCAGCCGAGTATAGATCTAACCATTTTGGAGCTTTTCAAGAGCTTTTGAAGCAATACAAGGGCTGTTCGAAGGTCGTTTTGGTGATTTCGAGGTTGTTCGAGGGTTAGGGTGATTCGAGGGGTTTTCTGAAGATTTCGAGCTCCGACCAGATTTTTCAGCAAAATTTTCCAGTGATTTTTCCAGTCAACTTTTCCGGTGAGTTATTAGGATTCTGGTGAGATGAAGGGCTAGGATCTGAGCTCAGGGCTCTAATACCAAATGATATAGACCAAATTACACAATAGGTTTCTAGATAGACTCACAAAAATGGGAAATAAAGATATAATTTCTCAATATATTGATAACAAGTCCCAGTCCCACAAACCATTAACACATCCCTATTTATAGCTCACTACTAAAAGACATTAAAAGACAAAATTAACCCTAAGTACATACTACATCAGCATGTCCCCTCTTGTTTCATATGCAGGTACCCAAATCTTTCTGGAGAGATGCTATTCCTACTTCATATTATCTTGTGAACCATATGCCTCCAACGGTCCTTCGGGTCCACATGCTATGTTTATGCTCGTGATCCTAGCCGTGATAAACTTGATCCCCGGTCCATAAAATATGTTTCTTGGTACTCTCGCACTCATAAATGATATAAATGCTACTCTCCTCTTAATTGTCATTTTGTATATGCTGATGTCACCTTCAATGAGTTTTTTCCCTACTTCCCCAATTCTTCTCTGACAAAAACCCATCCCAATACATGCTTACTTTGATTCCATCACCTCCAAGACCTCCCCCCTGCTGCCATTGTAGGTGCACGTCTGTCGGCCCAAGTTTCCCTCTGCACCAGCTCAGCCCCACTTCCCACTGCTTCCTCTATGTGAGATCCAATCGCTTCTTTGGATTCTCTATAAAGATAGACGCGGTTGTAACTCTCATCTTATTGCACAGTATGTTGCTAATGATCACTAGTTGTTGGATATTCACTGTGAAGTATCTTCCTGATGGGTCCATTGAGCGCTACAAGGCTTGTCTTTTGATGCTAAGGTCTATACCCGGACTTATGGGATTGACTACGCCGAAACATTTTTCCTCATTGCTAAGATTGACTCTATCCACCTGCTTCTCTTGCTTACTGCTAATTTTGGTTTGCTTTTGTCTGTTAAGAATGCATTCTTACATGATGACTTTCTAGAAGAGGTCTACATGGAGCAACCACCTGATTTGTTACTCAAGGGGAGCCTACTCAGGTGTGTCGCCTTCACAAAGCCTTTTATGGACTTAAGCAGTCTCTTAGAGCTTGATTTGGCAAGTTCAGTGATGCAATTTTACAATTTGGTCTGCACCATTGTCAATCTGATCTTCTTGTTTACCACATTGGGCAATTGTTTTTAGAATTTTTAAATACTTTTAGGCTTGTCCACGACGTGGTTTATTATTATAAAGCCAGTGTGCACTTGCGGGTTGAAGCCTTTACCGCTTCAAATTAGGCTGGAGGACCACCTGATATGAAATTCACTCCAAGATATTGCACATTTCTTGGCAAAAATCTTGTTACTTGATAAGAAATAAACGGTTGTTGTTCGATCTAGTGTAGAAGAGGAGTATAGAACCATGGCTCGTATCCTTGTGAGATTGTGTGGGTGCGCTCTTTCCTCGAAAAGATAGGACTCATTGTGCTTATGAACTCCTACTGTGATTATCAGGCAGCAGTTCATATTGCATCTAATTTGGTCTTCCATGAGAGAACTAAGCACGTTGAAATTGACTGTCATCCAATTTGAGAAAAGTTAGTAGGTTGTGAAATAGCAATTCTATTTGTGACTACGATGTTTACCAAGCCGCTATTGAAGCTTCGATTAGAGTTATTACGTAACAAGCTAGGACTTTATAATATTTATTCTCCAATTTAAGCAGGAGTGTCAGGAAATATGTATTAGTCAGGTAGTAGTGTTTTTCACCATTGCTTTTGTTTCCTATATATATTAATCTAATTGTTTGTTAGGGTTATGTAAATGAATCCTAATAATTCTTTTCCAAATAATATTCTGTAAACATTTATACTGGTTAAATTAATTAACCGTGACATTACATAACATAGCTTCTCTCCAACGAAGCAAATAGAAGAGAGGCATGGAACACAATTTAAGAATAATGAATACATCTACATGCCTGACCATGCATCCAATTTGCCATCATATCCTTTCTAGTCGGACACACTAAGACATGCTAGGGACATGCTGGGAACCGGCAAAAGACACACTAGGAGGTCATAATAAAAGTAGGGCCTAGTCAAAATTGTTACGGATACTTAGTTTGGTCTGTATCTTCATAATGCTACTATTAAATGTAGATTTTTATTCTACATTGACTGAAATAATGTTATTCTGATTTCATACAATTAACAACACACGTGTCAAACATTTGTTCATTAACTATTCAACGTGTCCTAATTTTTTTGAAAAAACTGGTGTCGACATGTCCATATCCCATGTCTCTATCCGTACTTTTTATGACATAGTTAAGTAGCAGAAAAATACCTCGACAGATGCTTCTTATCTGCCTTGGTTTGGGCCGTGTGATGGTAAGCACGCAGTTTGGCAACCAATTCAGTCGCATCCTTGGCAGCATTGACAGCAAGAACCTGTATGGTTAAATGTAAATTGTGAACACTTGAAAACTTAAAAAAACGGAGCGGTTTACATAACTACATGATCAAACCATCAAATCTTCTAGACCTTTGGTATGATTAACAACGATTCAGCAAATTCTGCAATTGCCAGCTGCTCCCGAGATCCTAATGTAGTGGCAAGATATTCTAAATAAACAGATAAGGCAGCTTCAACTGCACCTCCTCCTGCAACCACCTAATTTGCCACAATTCATGATGATTAAAATTGACAGATTGGGAGACTATAAACCTTGCCAGAAAATAATTCCCTTTTTCCTGTACTTCAGTTAGAAAATCACATGAGCGTGCATATGAGGAATGGGAGGGGATTTTTGAAATCAGGAAATCTTCCAACGAGTAAGGAAGGACCATGAAAATAAGATATAGCAATTACCCCCTCCATATAAGAGTATCACCAATCAATAAGCTCGATCATATACAAAATACACAATTAAAAGTAGGCTGGCAGAACATGACCAAAAAGAACTGGAGGTCAGCTTTATCTTTGATTACTGGCATCTGAAATCCCTTCAGCCAGCAATGCAATGGCATATTCCAAGGTATCAAACAACTTACAAACATAGAGAGTTTATGTAAAAGTGAATTTTAAATGTCAATCATAAAAACGTATGTGATTGGTAAGGCTCACCGTATTGGATTCCAGGGTCCTCTTGACAATGCACAAAGCATCATGCAAAGCTCTATCCATCTCATCAAGCATATAGTCATTTGCGCCCCTTAGTATTAATGAAACCTGGAGATAACATGCCAGAATATCAGACAACTTCAGCAACAAATATTTGATTTTTCCATATTGTAACCGGAAAAATTCAGCACAGACAAAGTGACAAACCAAATGAAAGCACTACAGCATTTGTAACAATGTCAAGGTCTTGAGAGATACAAAAGTATTTCCAAAGTATATGTTTCTTTCCTTCCGTCGTCGTATTCTAACTCGTCGCCTCATGGAACAGTTGAAGTTTCAACATTTGAAGAAATAAATCACATACCGCACTTGTGTTTTTTGTCCCTTTTATCATGATCACATCATCATCAGAAATACGTTCCTCTACTACTTCATCTGCATTTCCAATAAGTGATGAATCGAATGTTTCATCTCCTTCCATATCAGCAAATGTTGAAACCTACACAACAACAGACAACAAGAACAATAGAACTGGAATAACTTGTTGGTTAAATGACTGTGAAAACAAGTATCGGATGAGTAATCGTTAAGGGGTAACAGAATTTATGTTAGCGAAAAATTCGAATGGAACAACTGATTTTCCATGTCAATCTCCAGGTGTTGTGGCAAAATACAACATAGAAATGTAAAGGGAAACTAAGGCAGTGGATAGGAAACAATTACTATCTCACTTGGCTCACTCCCCACCCTGTCCCACCACACAGAACCATCCCTGCTCTTATACCAAAGACACATCTCCAGTAATATCAGTGTCACATTGTATATGCACCCTAACCATCCCTTTAATGTTTTACAGCGCTTCACAATATCCCCCATTCCGACCTGCCCTAATTCCCGCAACATCCCACAACTCAATTTAACATAAGAAGGGGACAATGGTAATCCCCTACCTCTGCCCCGTTTTACAACTCGAGTAAAACTAAGAAAGAGAAGAGGATATGGGGTTGAAACTGAATGTCATGGGTTTGATTGGCCATTGACTGGACAAAAAAATAGGAAGGAAAGAGAAAAAAATAAAGAAGAGGGGTAAATTGACCACAGTTTGATTCAAACATATATCTCTTACAGCTAGATATCGATATAGAGACATGCTATTCCTCAGGAGTATTTAGTTAATTTATACAAATGAAAGGCTCACAATCAGGTGGTCGAGGAACACCTCCCCACTGCAGCCCCGAACCCTATTGGGCCATCTTCCACAAATCCAAGTTACCTACTAAAATCTCCCAAATCCTCCATCCCTTTAGGCTAAGGGGCCTATTGAGTTAGGGGTTTTATGCTATCCCTAGACATAATATTGTCAATGGACACTGCCACTCTCAAAATAGATTTCCCAAAGACAATTAATACAATTATTGCTTCAGAAGCCAAAACAAGAAACATACCACAGTTGCACCTGTTGCCTTGGCAACATGACGAAGATCCTCCTTCCGAACACGCCTCACAGCAATAGCACCAGCCTCCACAAAGTACTGAGACAGCATTTAAGGAAACAAATTTTGAAACAAAAATCATTCAAAAATAACAAAATTAGATGCAATTTGATAAATTGACAAAAGTCCAGCATTTAAATACCCCATCCAATTTGGGCACACTTGGAATATCTGTATTTACCTAGTAGGCATAACAAAAACTGGTAAGGTTGGGTATAGATACAGGTGTATATCAGGCATCCTTTTAGTTAACATGCACCAAAAAGTACTTCGATTTATAGATGAAGAAAACAATCCTAATCACAAGTTTGTTCCCACCAATACTGTTTGTATGTTTCTAAACAGCATAAACGAAATAGCTGAATCCCGAGGCAAACAGATTAGTCCTTGAAACAACTCAACATTACCCTTATGTACTTAAGTAGTTTGCTTAATATTCCTCATAATTTAAGCACCACCCCCCAACACACCCCACCCCAAAGCCCCCACAGATACAACTATGAAATGACTACCAGTACACTTGCAACAAGGGGTCCAATAAGGTTGAGTGGTGGGCTGGTGGCCTTACAAAAGAAGCCAATGAGCCAATAATATAGGACTACAAGAACCTCACAGCTGCACAGTCAAAATTATTTAAGGATATACATATTGGAAAAACTTGCCTTAAGGGCCATGTCATCAATCCCCTTTGTGGTCAAAACAACATTGGCTCCCGCCTTTAGAAGTTTCTCAATCCGTTCTTTCGTCATATCAGCTTCTCTGTAAAGATAACTCTATTAAGTACTATTCACACCACAAAGCCATACATAGCCATAAGAATAAGAAAATTTCATTTCTGTCTGTGATTGCCTGTCCCACGTTCTTAATACTTGTGGCCTGTATATCTAACGTTGCACCCAAATACATAGTTTTTATGCTCGAGGACATCCCTAATATTTGCTAATTGCAGTTACAAATATGTGATGATCAATGGTGAACGGCAAGAATAACCCCCTCAATGCACAACTACTAATATATTAATATAAGTTTCGTCACACACCAGCCTCAAAACAAATAATTAGTACACATCACCTCTGACGAATCTTTTCAAGCTCCCGTGGATCACTGACTAAAACCTGGATGCCCAATTGCATTTTTGTCTTCTGAAGGTTGAAGTCGAGACAGGCAATCCTCGCAGGGGAAACTCTAAGTGGCATTCCTTGGGCAGCACGGCCTGTATTCAAAGCATAGCCATTCAACAGGTAGCTATCTTTTGCACTTTTTCCATGGGCTTTTAGAATATTGATTCCCTAAAACACAATAAGATCAACAGAACTTAGCTTCCAGAACTTGAAGCTTAAAAAGAGGCGGAATTTAGCTGAAATAAGTGTCGACTTGTTATGTTTACATTGAGATAAAGGCTCAAATTCCTCCTACAGTGGGACACGATATGACCGATTAACACATCAAATATGAGCATGTTCAACAATATTCACTGATAAAGAGAAGCTTTGATACAACAGCTAACCTTGATTGGATATTTGATTTCGCCCCTTGCATTGGTCATCTTAACAGCTTGGACTGCTTCCACAACCTAAAATGTAAAACGAAACCTATTGATCATTTCAATAAATGAAATAAGTAACTAAAGCATTTGAAAAGATAAGGATGTCACAATAAGGAACCCATTAGTCAAGGAGAAGAGAAAAGCATCTTGGTGAAAGACTGGAAATAATCTACAAATAAGCACAAGGAATGAGAAAATGCTATTCATTGTTAATTTTATGAGGGTTACATTTAAGTAAAATAAGTAGCAAAGCTTTTAAGTTCGTAAATATAGACTCCGCCACTACAAAACTAGAATGAACTCCTCAAGTCAAGCTCCTTTTTCCTGTCTTTCGAATTCTATTTTTCTAGCAAATAGGAATAGAAGCCAACTTGATGACATTCTGTTTGGCCTATTACTTTAGCAGTACCATTTAGCAGGAGAAACGGAGGGAACAGGATAGATTTCGGCGATTCGAACAAATGGTTTGGCATATTTGAAAGGTTTCTTTTCCTAAACGCTTCCACTTGCGTCATAGAGCTTGGGGTAGAAAGTTCGCTGCCATAGCATCAATTTCAATTTTTCAAGATGGTGCGGCACAATACCTATATGAAAGTTCAAGAGCAACAAACTGAGAGAAACCTTCAGATATATATACTCTTATGGATCACAAAACCTAATAGACAAAGAAGCTGATGAAAAATTGAGAAGCTGATGAAAAATTGATGTTGTTATACCTAGGATACATGTTTTCTATGAGAAACAGGATGGAAATAGTGGTTGCCTAGGTGATCCTCAATATGATGCAATCTTGCCTTAGGCTTTATAAACTGTCTAATTTCTTCCAATCCCTCGAAGAAAGACATAGCACAGTATAAAAGATGGTTAAATAAAAAGACAAAAGAGGCACAAAGAAATTGAATAACAACTACATATGCCAATAAGCTGAGTTAGCAAGTCACATATAGGAGCCAAAACATATTGAACACTGTTAGAAAACCCATATGGCATACCAAATTTGCAAAAAAGTCACTGTCACCAGCAATCAACTTTGAGGACATGCTTGTCTTGGCACAGTTCACGAGAGAATCTTTACCGAGCTTTTCCACCTGAAAAATAACAGGAGCAACCCATCTAAGGATAATATACACTGGTCATGTCGCAGTCAACTAGTTCAACTTTATGGTTCCACATAACATGTGTCTTCCTATCCATTCACGAATAATATTCATGCATATGAGTTCTTTTATGTTGATCATTAAGATAAGCAGGCTAGGATTAAGAATTAAAGGTCGTGGCAAATTTCTCTGAGATGTATGGCATAGAAACCATAAGAAATCGGCAGGGCAACATTAGGTTGGAGGAGGAAATTGAAGGATCTCACTATGATGTTTCCACTCCTTTCATTTGTGTCTTAAAAGGCCCACATACCTATGCAATAGAACTTGGAAAGCAAGAGAGCAAAGAAGGCTCCCTTTGTGCACAATTCTTCCCTGACCACTACCATTTTTTATTACAACCTGCTACCCAATTGTTGTCCAACTGTCCAACCATGATTCCACATAAAGGCAAAAGAAACTGACCATAGCCTACTTTTACATTTAGATATGATTAAGGCATTGCAAATAGGCTTTTCATTAATTGTGGGTAGAGCTGGCAGTTATACAAGCTTTATGGGTTTGTCAAGTGCCAACTTGAAAAGGACATGTAAAATTTGTGCTCAGGTTTGAGGTGGTCGAGCAGCATTGACACCTCTAGTAGTAAGCTGCCACACTAAACTAACATTCCGCCTCTCTCCAAAAAAATGTCAACTGAAAAAGGCAAAGAAACCTTCAAAAGGGGGCTCTATTTATAATGTGGTTTTTGTGAAAGGAGATGAATTAGCATAACTTTCAAACTTCTAGTTGGGTTGCACATACATAATTTTCATTTTCCCCCTTTAAGGCAATAATTGTGAGCCCTTCGTTTTAT
The DNA here is from genome assembly GCA_014822125.1 of Arbutus unedo. Lineage (NCBI taxonomy): Eukaryota > Viridiplantae > Streptophyta > Magnoliopsida > Ericales > Ericaceae > Arbutus > Arbutus unedo. The sequence continues at coordinate 1,430 of JABCMJ010011463.1, read as the reverse complement.
AGGTGAAGTTGATTTTGTTGAAAGATCTGGGCCTCGTTCTTATATAACAACGTACAAAGGTCGGGGCCAATTCAGTGCCTATACAGCATGGAACACACCCATGACCAAATTGGTTGATGTAATAGTTAATACTACAGAGAACTGATTCGCTCTATGTGTATGTGCTAGAACCATAATACCAAGGGTTTGCACAATGACTTGTGAAACTAAGGCACAAGGCTAGAGTGCTTCACGTGCATTCAATAAGATACTACAAACATGCTTTTTTATCATAAAATCACCACGTTTGAATAAATTGGGATCATTACCTTCACAGCCAATTTCTCATCAACATATTTGCACGCTTCCCTCATAGCAAGCTGCCAAAACAAACAACAATTTTAGCTTCTCATAGATCTATGGGAACACTTTATAGCTAATTACAGTGTGTTCAATGCAATTTAACCAAAAGCTAGAACAAATTCACATTTACACATCTAAGTATTTTGCTTGAATGTAGCGAAATATCTTATCACTGAGTACTCACTCTATAACCGCTGATTATAGATGTTGGGTGAATCTTATTTCTCACCAAATCATTTGCTCTCTGCAGTGCAAACAATGAAATCACATGACACAAAGCCTTTTCCAAAAATACCAATCAAATTGAGAACACCAGACGGATACAATTATCTGTACAATTAATACAAGATCAATTTACTAGCTTGGTGTCACCTTAAGCAGCTCTGCAGCTATTATGACCACTGAAGTTGTCCCATCTCCAACTTCTCGGTCTTGGAGCTCAGCCAACTCAACAAGTACCTGTAAATGTGAAACGAGAAAACTCAAAATATGAGAACACTAAAGATTTTGGGTTCTTATTGTGAAGCAACTCTAACAATAAGCGAAATGGATGCTTTTTCTTTCCACCTTGGCAGCTGGATGTTCAACTTCTAACATCTTGAGAATTGTAGCGCCATCATTAGTTATTGTTACGTCGCCAATGTCATCAACTAGCATCTGAAATACAAAATTGTCAAAGGTTAAGGGCATGTGATCCCATTTTAGTATCAAATTTTCAAAACATGTGTCATCGATGGCTACAAGTTTTGTTTATGAAGTTCATTGACAGGAGAATTTTGCCCTCGATCCCCATATGAATCAGCAAATTAAACACATCGAGAAGTTTGATGGGCACTTGTACAGTTCTTCACTTATCTGTAAAAGAGTTGGTTCTAATACCTATATAACCAGATCCAAAACCCTAATTGACAAATTTGTAGTTCTCACTAAAATCCTCCAGTTAACATTAAGCTTTTCCAATTTCTTGATGTAAGCAAAATAAACTCATTTCTGAATCTCACTAGATAGAGAGATAAGCAGATATATTTCTCTCACTTTAACAAATTAACACCACATGGTGGAATTTACTCTTTCCTACAGAGAAAACT
>JABCMJ010011457.1:0-13389 GCA_014822125.1 Arbutus unedo | reverse complement strand
GTAAATGAAAAAGACCAGGATTCTCTTTGGAGTTCCATTACAAATTTTATGAAACAATTAGAAAGGATTAATTACAAATAAAACAATAGAATAGGTATTCCCTAGACTGCATATTTCAACCAGAGAATATGAGTTTGTAATATAAACATAAGGCATAATTGCTATACATTTTTGGGGAATAGATCAACCCTTGCCTAAGAGAGTAGATGATCAATGCTGGAGGCTTGACATTACCGAGATAAAGATAAACTATTATTGGATTTGTCACTAATTTTTATTTATAAGGGTTCCTTTGGTAACAGTTTCACTTTTTGTTTCTTACTTATAAAAAACTGATAATAGAATTCTGCTTATTTTTGACAAAAATAAAGAGCATGTTTGATAATATATTTTGTTAACAATACAAAATAAAAATAATATAAAACGTGTTCGGTAACATCACTTTGTTTTTTCTCCCATTATTATCAAAATAAAGCACATAAGAAACCATATGTTAGTAAAAAAACATAGAACCATGGCGGATATAGAGAGAGAGAGAGGAGTGGAGAGAGACGTCAGACGAGTCATGACTAAGATAGGTGGTTGAGAGGGATAGAGAGACGAGTCATGACTATGGTGGGTGATTGAGGAGAGACAAACAGAGAGAAAGAAGAAAAAAAGAGAGAGACGAGTCATGACTATGGTGGGTGGTTGAGGAGAGAGAGAGGAAGAGAAAGGAGGAGAGAGAGCGATGCGTCATGGTTCCGATGGATCATTTCTTTTTCCCGTCAACATTTATGGTAAACAATAAACAAAAATATCCTTACGAAACGTGTTTTTTCGGATGCTTACAAATTTTTTAAGAAACTAAACACTGAAAACAAAACATGCCCTAAGTAATTACTATATAATTTAAAGATGTATCGTAGTTGTACTTGTAACTTGTCTTTTTAAGTTCTGTCGTATCGTCGTACCTGTACTGGTACTTCATAGACAGATGAATGTGTGACAGTCGACTTCTTGAATCGCGGGGGGGGGGGGGGGTTCACAAATTTCACTCCGAAATCTGAATGCATAGCTTCCCTAAACCTTTTTTCCAGCTGGAAGATGAGATGATTTACTGGTTTTGCAATAGGCCGTCGTCTATCAAGCAGTGAGAAAACCCAATGCAACTAATTCCTAGAAAGCTAATGATTTTAGTTTCTGTCATCGAGGCGTATTTTGAACAAGGTTTTTTGCCCTGTTGGCTGATAAAGTAGGAAATGTTAGGCTTTAGCTACGTCTTTCAATTTTTCTTTTCATTGGTTTGTGGTTTTGAGTAATGTATGACTGTGATGGTCTGACTACAATGTTTGGCATTCGTCATAACCTGCCTTTCTTGGAGGGAACTTTTGATTGCCTGATAGGTAACTAGCCTTTCCGGATAGAGAGGGATAAGCGAAAATCTGTGGAAATTTTGTTTGTTCCTCTGTAATGAAGGCACAAATCGCATTTAAAATTTGTTGATATCTCGAGGAAGAAAAGGTTTATTATACTGTCTTTTTATTTCACATGTTCATGTAGAATCAGTTGGTTTTCTATTTTTAATAAGTTGAGATTGATTTTTTTATTTCAATTGGTCCTCTTATGTGCTCTTCATCAGGTTCGTGAAAGCTCTGATGATTTGCGCGAGCTTTCTGATGCTTTGGAGTTCCAGGAAAATGAGATCATGAAAGCCAAGGACAGATTGCGGTCAATACGTGCAAAGTTGGCGGTACTAGAGGGGAAGATGACGCTTGCAATCATGTAAGCAATAATTCCTTGTATGTAGCGGCCTGTGCCTTTGGTATTTCGCTTCCCCATTGGCATTTGTCTCATCCTGCAGCGAATTTGCAGAGATGCGCAAAAGATCATAGAAGTGAAGCAGAAGAGGATTGATGGTGGTAGTAGAGCTTTACATCTCCTCCGTACTACCTGCATTGTTTGGCCTAATTCAGCCTCTGAAGTTCTGTTAGCAGGATCTTTTGATGGTTGGACCACTCAGGTTTAATCTCATCTTAAAATGATTTAGTACTTGTTGTCATTCTCGATTAAAATCAGGTTGGAGTAGACCTACACATTCTATAGTTGTGCTGGGTAAATACTTTCAGAATTATACCAGTTGTACTCTCACTAGATGTGCAAGGAGGTTACGTAAGCCTACTCGGTTAGGAGTCAATTCTCTTTAGCACAGCCACTGTTTACTCTGTTTGTCTGCATGTAAAATGTTTTTTTTGGAAATGGTTTCATACACCAATTATGAAGGGTGGTCCATCCAACAATTTTAAAAAGTTACAACCAAACTCGAATAATAACACTGTACTTCGAAAAAGTCAAGAAAAGATTTTGCATAAAAATTAGTCAAGAGTAGGCAAAGAAGGCTTAACAAATGGAGAGAATTAGTCAATGAAGCAGGGTGTCAGAAACCTTTGAATGATCTGGTTTAAGTTTCGAAGCACTGAGAAGGACAAGTTGGAATTTCGAAAGAGCAGTGATCTAGTGTGAAAAGCACACTTATCTTCACCAATACATTTTATTGATGGGCTATGATCAATGGAAAACAGAGCCCAATAGTTGATGCCAATTTTGCAGGGAAATTTATGTGATGCTTTTGGATTTTTTTTTATTTTTTGAATGTAATGTGATTTACCTTGCAGAGGAAGATGGAGAAATCGAGTGCAGGTATTTTTTCCCTGTGCCTGAAGCTGTATCCAGGCAGATATGAGGTATGTCATTTCTCATCAACTTGATGATCACCCGAGTATTTTTGCTATCGCAGGCATTTTTACTGTTATCTTTTATTGTTCTGGCTATTTCTGCAGATCAAGTTTATAGTCGATGGCATATGGAAGACTGATCCACTGCGTCCTATTGTCTACAACAATGGATATGAGAACAATCTTCTTATAATCAACTAATAATGGCTAATTTGATGATCCTAAAGGGGCAAAGAATAACTTTATATGCTTCTATGTTTTTCCTTTTTCCGGCTTTGAAATGTTTTCATATCATGATTCTTTTATCACCAGGAGATTACTAATTATACCAACCTTGATCTTACATGTCCGATTTGTATCATCCAGTTGTTGTCCTGTATTTGATTCTGCGTTCCTGAGATATACATCTGACTACGTGAAGGTGTATCAGTGAGATTCAATCCAATTTGAAAAATCGTCCTTCTCTGCCAAAAGTCATTATACTCATTTGAGGATCTCTATAATTTTCAAGTTACTCAATTGACCCACATGTATGTATGTATATACACACGCGGATGTCCGTGCGTGAAGGTACTTGATCAAAAATTTAATTATTAAAACTAAGCTAATCAATCTATTAGGCTGATGATTAAATTTGAAGAAATCAATTATTGTAATGAAATTTGTGCAGTAATTTCAAGTCTAGTAAAATAAACAGTGCATTATATTTTAAAATTTTGAAAGTTTTTTGTTAAAGAAAATACTTCATGTAATATTTAGTTGAGTAGTTTAACTTAAGTAATATTTAAAATAACCAATACATAGATTACCGATGTTTTTGAAATAGAAAAAAAAAATTACCGAGATGGGGTCTAGAGGTTGGTCAAGAAATAAATTGTGTTAGCTAAGCAAAAGTTGGCTACAATTAGTGAGGAAAACCATAGAAATAGGAAATAGATATAGCAACAATTGACACAGAAAGAAAATCATAGTTAAAAGTTGTCAGCCAACTTTAATATTATTAGAAATTTATGGCCTAACTTAATCTTGAAAATCGATTTAGGATCTAACTCAATCTTGAAAATCAGCTTATAAGGTAAGAATTGTCCAAGGTTTACAAGCAGAGGAAAGAGAACCAACATTATGATATGAAACTCGCTAACACTGTCTCTCATGCGAAGCGTGCATGTAATTCATATGTGAGTACGGCTGAGGATTAGACGACAGGTTCTGCGTGCGTAATAATTGCATAACGGACCTATTTTTGATACCATGTTAGAAACTCATGGCCTAACTCAACCTTGAAAACCGACTTATAAGGTAAGAATTGTCCAAAACTTATAAGCAAATGAAGGAGAACCAATATAGGCAATGTGGAACTCACTAACAAATACGAAGCTCAATTCAGTTAAAGAAATTCAAAGATGTACAATCGTCGTGTCCTTTGTGTTTCCTCTTTAAAAAAAAAATTTAATGAACATTCCATGTGGTGTATACCTGTAACGCCCTGATTTCTCGGAGACATTAATTAAAAAAGAATTTAAAATTACCAAAATAATTTTCATTTCATTTCATAACAAAAAAAGAGTTTGGTTACAATTATCAAAATAGCAGAAAAATTACATTGAAACTTGAAAAAATTCAGAGCTAATAATAATCTAGACAAATTCGAGCGCAAGTAGGTCTTCCTCAGGTAAGCTATCATCATTGCTGATATGAAGTTTTGGCTTTGCTAAGTTTGCATTGATACTTGGCATGAAATGCCAAGGGCAAGAAAAATTTGCACCATGAACGATGAAGCTCAATCAATAAATCCTAAACGTAGACCCAATTTATGCAATAGATTATATATCACGTTGATAGTATGAGCAACTAATCGTGTATTATAAACAAAAAGATAAAATCAAAGAACGACATAATCGTATTAAACGCTAACAGAAAATATTAAACAGGTAAGTGTGACAAATAAATGGAATGCCGATAATATTTTCCTCTATGACTTGTTTCTATGTTTTTGACACACGTATCTAACCGATGTTCACAAGTGTTCAAAATTCATTTCAAATTTCAAATTTCAGGTCGACACAAGTGTTGCTCGTCATCAAAATTCTATTTCCAAAGCAATGTCATGATGTTCCCGACTGATATGGTCTTGATCACTAAGTTGAACCTTGTATTCGACAATAGTGTATCCAAATATCAGTTCCCATTTTTTATTCTCCCAAACGTTATGCCTCTCATATGTCGTGCATTGACTTCAAAAGTTCAACCTCCTCCCTTCATACTAATTTTTATTTTTGAAAAGACACGACACAACTTATGAACATAACCGGCTCACGACATAACTTTGCTAAATACATGAGATGCGACCGACTTGGCTTTAAGACACAGTCCAATGATAACAGACACAGTTCGGCTTAAGACATCGTAACACATCTCCCAATAAGTAATTCCAATCTCATGCCTAGTGGCACACATGGCGGTATTTGTTTTTCAATAATTAAGTGTCATTCAAAATCTCGTGACAAGTGAGGTGCAATGTCAACTCATTGTTTCTACACTCCAGGATCTAAAACGCATGATTCCAGTCAGACTCAAATCAATATAGCCTTATGACAAGTGTGATGGCTTGAGGTTCATGAAATGAGTTTTACACAATTCAATATAGCCTTATGACATTGGTTTATGGTTTTAAATGATAACCGATCTAAATATTTGTACTGAAACTACGTCAATTAAACGTGTTTCAAATCAAGCATCTATATATAGTTACCTGAAAAAGTTATAGGCGTGATGGTAATGAATAAGAAATCTTGGTGCAACGAAAAGATTTTTTTCATTTTGAGAGAATTTGAAGCGAAATAATTTATGAAGATATCTTCTCGAGAAAGGAGGAGTGTCAAAATTATTGAATGTTCAATGGTTTCAAATTACCAAGTTTCAGTTTGAGAGTTCAAGAAGAGGTAAATATGAGGTGGCAAAGAAATGCGAGACGTGGAATAATTGAGGTGTTGCCAACTGGCAAAATGGGTGGTGAGTGTAATTTATCCCCCTTAACGTGGAAAAATCTCTATCTATAATAACCCCTTAATTCCTCTGTATTAAAGCTAATATGGAGGAATTGATTTCCCAAAGTCCGGAGCCGAACACAACCGTGGTTCAGGGAAGCACGCGATGGTGTACACAGAACGTCAACATCAAGATGATGCCACGTGGCGCTCGATCCAATGGTCGGAGATGAAACGATTCATTTCCTGAGTGCGATGCCTCGTGTCCCACGCCAGCCATTTCTCAAAAATTGAGCCCCAGTATAAATAGGGTGCTCCAAGGATAGATTACGTTATTTTATGCCATATATCATTTTACAGCTCCTGACATTGCTTGCATTCTCTGGAAGTTCAATCCTCCATTCGTTCAGCGATCCGTCATTTGTTTTCGAAGTCCAGGTAAGATTACCTTCTTGTGCCCCTATTGCTTGAGTGTGTTTTCACTTTCTTTCGTTGGGATATCCTATTTTCTGGTTGTTAGATTGAAGTTGTCATCTGGGGTTATCATTTCGATCCTAGAATCCAACCGAACACTGTGACGTTTGGCTGAGGGAGACTTTATTTGACCGGGCGCTCCCTTGCCTGCCACCGAGTGCCCCGTGTCGGTGTCTATTTTATTTCCCTTACCACCATGAGAGTTTGAGTTAGATCCGTCACCCCTGACTGAGTTGCGGCCGAGGGTGAACTATGCTCATATACCGTACCTCAGATTTTTTAACACCCGTGCACCTCTCAATAGGATGTTCGAGCCAGAAGTAGACTCAGCGTAGATGTTGTCCTCTAGTGCTGAAGAGCCCAAACCCAGTGGCTTAGCTGGGCTTCCAAGCATCGACGTGATGCCAATGACCTCGGCTTCTCATTCGGGAAAGAATCGGTACTCCCGTTTCAATGAATCGGTACTCCCGTTTCATCGACGTGATGCTGTACTAGTGAATAGGTTTTACCTGGATTGTTTAATTTGTAAAGGTAGATTGGACATTGCTTCTTCTAGTGTCTTGATTGCTTGCAATGAAAACACTTGCCCTTAGGTTTTTTCACTTCACCTTGAGGTCCATTATTCACTTGAAGAATTGCAACATGTTTTTTAGCCTTTTTTTGGTTTAGAAGCAGAACCTTTTTCAAGCATAAACACATTTTTTGACTTTTTCATTACGCCCCCTAATGCTTGGAGTTCTTTAAGAAGTTCCGCCAAATGATAACAACATTTGTTCATATTGTAATTCATGCGAAAGTTTTTAAAACTCTCCGACAGTGAATGGAGTATGATATAGATCTGGGTTTCCCCATCCATTTCAGCTCTAAGTATCTCTAGTTCATTTAAATGACTCAACATCTTTATAACATGATGCCTCACTAATGTCTCTTCATCTTTGTGTTAAGAAAGTCCCTCATAGCAACCTACCTTGCTGCACAATTCTGATCCCTAAACATTTTTTTGAGGTTCATCATCATGTCATAGGCAGTGGCCGTAGAATAATGGTAGTATTGTAAAACGTTTGACATAGATGTCAAAATGTAACACCGCGCCATTGCATCAATCTTGACCCACTTCTTATAAGGACGGGCCTCCTCATAGGTTGACCCCCATCAGCTTTTCCTGGACAATCCTCACTGAGCACATATTTGTACTCTTCAGCTGTCAACACTATATCCAATTTTTTTTCCAGTCAATATAATTAACTCCAGTGAATTTGTTTTCTTTGAGAATAACTGAAAGTGGAGTGAAAGAGCTCATTCTTGAATCTGAGAACCACATCATAATAATTATAAAGGGCAAATAAAAATTTTTGAATTTCATTTAAAATATTGGTTCCCTCTACCAAAACTGTTTAAAGAAAAACGTCGGCAATCCGCCACACCGTAAAAAGTATGTCTTCGATGGAAAAGTCCACCAATAAATAATAGCAGTGACTCAAATGGAAATGATACTGTTATTTATAGCTAAGTGTAGACCATCACCTCACACTAAATTAATTATTCTGTAATGAATCATTTTAGATAGAGACATGATTCACACAATAATTAAGTTAGAATTATCTCAATGAAGCTTGTATCGATGATTCCACAATTAATTTTGTCCGATGTGGAGGAAGGTTCAAAACCAACACACAAAATTAATCATATCATCTACAAACTAGTGATGGTGATCATAGGATTTGTACATGACAAACTCCTTCTCCCACTTAGTTATTTAAAATTATTTTTTCATGAGGGTTATGAAAATATTTGCATGTAAGTGATCTAGGTAGAGATCAATATTCTATGTTGTCCAAAATTATAAGAGAACTATAATTAAACAAGGAAGCAATACCAATCACATATGAATAAGGAAACATGAACATAGTAGGGATTCCAAATATTATGGTCAAATCATTAGTCACCAAAATAGGCTTGATTATTGTCGTCGACTTGTCCCCCAAAGCGAAGTTGATGCTAACACAGGGGGTCGAGCAGAAACACATCGATCCCTCCAAAACTATTGATTTCTTTGATCATTAGAATCTGTTATTACATATTGATTTTATGCCTCCGAATAAGAGTCCACAAGGCTATATCAATGAAAACAAATGCTGTAAATAAACTGAAATTGTTACATCAAACCCTAAGCCTCCATATGACCGAAGTTCACATGCTATATATTAATATTACAAATCCCAAAACTGATAATAAAAAATACATAACCACACATACAAATAGTATCGGATCCAATCACACAAAAATTGACTATTGCACAATCATACATGCATGACCATAATAGTGGGATAGGAGAAACTGGAAAACAGACGTTAGCACAATACTACGTTCTATTTTACATGTACAATGTGGTTCGTATAAACTACATGCGTTGTGGCTCTAGCTCAATCATATTTAATAATCCGAACTCCATCTACTCTTCAATGAAAATGTATAGTGGAGAACTATCGAGTATCGATCCCATGGGGAATCGTGAAGTTGCAAGCTGGCAAATAAGTGTCGCACAATTTCGGTATTAAGGACGCTAATCCTTTTTGTGGTTCGGATTTGGAAGGATCACTAAACAACAAGAATTACACAACAAAGTGATTAGATAATGGGAAGACGTGGTCTTTCGAATCCCTTCATCTATAACCTAGGCAATTGATATCTTTGTTGCTACATAACCAAGAACAAAGTCCTATGTTCTTGGCCGGAGAATATGTCAATGAAACCATTAAGCTCACAAGATATTTTGGAGAATGAAGTTATTCATGAAAAATAGGTCAAAGAATGAATGACATAGACCTAAGCATTGGATGTCTCAAAAGCACTTTAAGTATACCCAATCAAAGGCTTAACACTTCACCTAAGTTTAAAAAGTGGAAGAACAATCTTCATTTTCCAATAAGCTTTGAAAATCCTAGAAGAAGATATCTTGATTGCCTAGGTCATGAGATGAAGATCATCTCAAGACGAAGCCTAAATAACTAGCCTAAAATTATGTAATGAAAAGATACAATAAGATTAAATAGCAAAAACAACATAACACTAAAAGTTGGTGCTTATCTTGTATTAAAGTAATGCAAAAGATAGAGAATATCAAATATACTGTTTGATTCCTTCAATGAAAATAGATTACAGAGTAGGAGATTACATGAAACTATGGAGAAAATGCTCAAGAACTAGCTATGAAAGCTTGAGAGAGCTTATACACTATAGAAAATAAAACTCAAACGAACATCAAACATACCCTCCCAGAAAAATCCTAAAAAACTGATATTATCCTAGTCCAAAAGTTCTACAAAGTCCTCAAGAGATGACACAAAGTGCTGTCACTCCTTAGGTGTCATTGTATCTCTCAAAAAATCTTGGCATGGGGCTCGAGGTAGCCCAAGACATCATCCATCAGAAAGAATAAAACATCTGTCACTGTCCATGGCCATCCGGATGGCTGATTCATGCTCATCCAGATAAGGTAGGTTGTAGCATCTCTTGGGTCCTTCTTCATTTTTAAGCCATCCAGATGGCTTATCCATACCCATCTGGATAGGATAGGTTACAGCATCTCTTGGGTTCTTCTTCATTTTCAAGCCATCCGATGGCTTATTCATGCCCATTTGGATAGGATAGGATGCAGCATCTCCTGGGTTCTTCTTCATTTTCAGGCCATCCAAATGACTTATTCATGCCAATCCGGATAGGGTAAGCTACAGCATGGCAAATTGGTCTTCTTAACTTCTACCCTTGATTCGTTGACCTTTCATCGATCCTTGGCTACTTCCCAAACCGTCGATAGATTCAATAACATGCTTTCGGACTTCAGGATCTAATAGGAATCCTTGGGCATCATATTGACAATCCAAAATATTCCTTTAGCACTATCAACCTATAATGAATCAAGAAATACCTTACATGCAATACTGACTAGAATATGCTACAAAACTCACGCACGCGTGCCAAAATAGAGCAGATGAGCATGAAAATTATGCAATATTACGTGCTCATCACATAGCCAGCTCTGATACCACTATTAGGGATCGATTTCCAAGACCCAGTGATGAATGCACACAGGTTATACAACAAAAAAATATGAAATCCTACTCGGAGTAACTAGGGCTCATATCTTCGAGATCTCTCTAGTTTGATCTCAACAGTCTTTAGAGTTTGATTCTGATCGAACTTTGAACACAACTGTAATGATTTTGGTCGATTGACCTTGGGATCTTCTATCGTAATCCTATTGCACCTTGATCATGAACTGACTTTCACAGAACCTCTCTTAATATTTCGCGTATTAAGTTGTGTCTGTCCTAGAAGGCATAGCGGTGTATATATAGGCAACGATAGAGACACCAGGAGAAATATGGGTTCGGCTTCTTATATAATTTTGGATACGTAATCTAACCTGGATTAATTCTGAATTATATAAATTATAATTCGTACCACTAAAGAATTATAATTGCATTTCCTTCCTATATCTCAAAATTATATTTCGAGCTCCATGTTATTGAATGTTTATTTATTTTCACACGTTAAGATTACAGATACCCGTTGATTAAAATAAATTACTAACAATTTATTTAATCAATATCTATAAAATTTCTTGAGACCTTCCACTTAACTTATTCGTTATGTCGGATACTAATATCCACCTGCAGGGTTTGACATAATCGAAACTTATAAGCTTTCTCAAGAGGATATCATCAATCCCTATAAAGGGACGTGCATTCCATTAATAATTAACAGTTGTCATACACTTAATATTGTAACACAACTCATCGAAACTATTGTCCCACAAGGCCTCACTCTATAATGAATCAAAGTTAATTTCTTTGGGTTAAGAGCACAAGCATTCATAATAATCATGAGGTGCGAATTGTATTATACTATCAGAAAAAATACAATGATCTCAAAGTGGTCATGTTCAATACACACAAAGAGTATTAACACAGTGAGTTCAAACTATACCATTTTCGTAGTCAAAACAGACCTACTAAAATGCTGTGGTACAGTCCTACCGTTGGCGTGCCCAATTCCACCTAAGACTGTGAACCAAAGATTTATAATCAACAAGAACCAATAATCTGATCTTCTGTGTGTAAACCAAACTCTACACATGTATAACATGATAAGATATAATTTCAACATTGCCCATAAAGATTCTCATCAAGAAAATGAATAACTCTTTAAACAAATATTATTTCATTACATAAAGTCATGATTTTTAGTATAAAATCCTAACAGCTGTACAGTGCTTTCTTGGTTTTGCAACACCTGGTGTCCTATCTGGTTGTCGGAGACGTGAGCCATATCGAGCTCCATGCTGGTGAGTGGTATAGTCATCCCCACGCGTTGAGTTTCTCTTTCAGTCTTAGCATTTTCATGGTCAAAATCCTAGATTGTTTCTACATTGTGATTATTGCTATGCAGACGCCACCTAATGGCTCCCCTTAGGGCCCGGTTAGGCCTTAGAGGAGGGCAGCTCCAATGGGTTCAAGAGTAACTGGTGCTATACACTCGGGACATCATCGTCCTCGGGCTAAGAGAGGGGATTTTGACAAGGAGGAAAAGGAGGAGTCGGGGGCGGGACTTAGGCACAAGTCTAGGAGGGAGTAGGACCAAGCCTCTTTTGTCATTTAGTGCTTGAGTGCCTAACTAAAAATAGTTTTTCTGATGGTTTGTTTTCGGGCCCATGTGCCTAAATGATGATTGGACATAATCCATGCCCATACATTATTTTTTTATTTCATTCATGCATGCTTTTGTTCATTGCGCTGTCATTTATTCTTTTCTGGTTTTGTTTCTTTTCAAAACACAATTCATTACTTGCATGTACAATTAGATCGACAGATAAAGTAAATAAATAAAAAAATAACTTTAACAAAGTGATGTTAAAGAAAATCATATCCTATCTAAAACAATACAACTCAAAACATGTTGTCCTCAATTGCATTGCGGTGGCGAGAGCATATACCAACTCTTTCAAACATTGATTCGAAGTTCAGGAGCAATATACCATTGCGGAGGCCCGAGACTGAAATCTAAACATAGCTGGACTTGGGATCCTGAGCCATATGACGGACTGACATACATATGAACTTGACTGGCATGCGCCCTACGCATTGGCGTGTGCAGCAATTTCTTTGGCATCTATTGTGACTCATAAGTCACTTCGTATAATGGATTACGGATGGTTAGTTTTTTTTAAATGATTCTTTGTTTTTTGTCTAGCGTGCATATCTTTCAACTAGCGTGCGTCGTAGTGATATGGCACGTGCCACAAAGATCAATCTAGCTAGTTCCTATTAATAGCTCCCTCATTTTGTTCATTCTTCTCATCCCTCTATCGATTTATTCCTTTCTCTCTTCAATCTTCGATAATCCTTAGCCTTTCAAGTCCTTGTTTTCATGCTCCGATGGTCTATTTCTTTGAATCCCGCTTAAATCTAACCCATGAATGAGCTTAGAAAGAGTTGTGGTTCATTGTGCATCAAAATGTCTTCTCGAGGGAGTTGTCCCTTGCTTTTCATTGATTTGAGGCGAGGAGAATGGTTTTCCTATGTCAGCCTCAACCGTATCGACAAAGTAGTACCACGCCTATTTGCTTAGAGTGCCGGTCCGACTCTCAGATTATTTTGATGCATTTCTCAGCTGGGGCTTTGATTTGCTTTGATTGGCTTCATCTGTCTTCTGATATGCTTCTCTATGTTGGGCAGGTATTTGAGCTTGGCAGGAGGCATTCTGAGCTATCCCTGAGGGTATTCAGCTTGTTTCAAACCTTTGTCAACGTGAAAGTTGGACAGGATTGGCCTTTCTCCTCAGGGGGAATCACTAGCATCGTAAAGTTTTGCACTTAGAGTGCCTTTGCGAGTCCGTTCGTGGCATATGTTTTGGAGTCTATTGGGATTGTTTGAGCATTATAGTTGGGCAGAGCTAACAAAATAGCCGGTTGCAGGTCAAATACTTGGCTGTCACGTCTTGCCAATGTTTCCTGTTGCTTGGTTGCACCTGATTTTAGATGCTAGATCCAAAAGTTGTATTTTATTATTATTGTGCATGACCAACCACTACAAGAAAAAACATATTTGGTGACATGAAAAAATGTCACTGTAGATCTCATTTTTGTCACGTATTATCATTAGTGACACCTTTGCGACATAAAAAGAGGTGTCATTGTATCCATGACACTAAAA
>JABCMJ010011453.1:0-13263 GCA_014822125.1 Arbutus unedo | reverse complement strand
GCACTCCATTATCAAGTAAGCGCAAATACAACTACTTAGAGCTTTTCAATTGGTTTCCTTCATCTTTTCAAAATTAACCTAAGTATCAAAGTGCTCCTGCTATCTACGGCCGGTCGGCATTAACAAAGGGTTCTTTATTTTGCAAGTAGGCAGGGGATATGATCATGTACAATAGAAAGAAGTTTAGCTTCACGTTTGGGGTTGATTTTCACTATTGGACCAAAAAGTTGACGCCACTGTTGCCGTTGCCAGACGTGGCATAAAGGCAGCCGGTGCACGCACGCAGACGTGGGACATGTGACGGATGCGCTAGATAAGGTGACTCAAGGGGCGACATTCTCGGCGTCATGGTGTGTACGCTCAGGAGGACCTCCCTATAAATACCACCAAAGCACTCCATTATCAAGTAAGCGCAAATACAACTACTCAGAGCTTTTCAATTGGTTTTCTTCATCTTTTAAAAATTAACCTAAATATCAAAGTGCTCCTGCGATCTACGGCCGGTCGGCATTAACAAAGGGTTCCTTATTTTGCAAGTAGGCAGGGGATATGATCATGTCCAATAGAAAGAAGTTTAGCTTCAGACTCCACATGAACACAAATTGAAGGCCAATGTTGGTCCACGTTTGGGGTCTGATTTTCACTATTGGACCAAAAAGTTGACGCCACTGTTGCCATTGCCAAGGAAATAATTTCTTTTACTATTAGATTTGTCATCCAAAAATGAAACCTTAATTGGGGTCATCTTTTGTACGGCTGAGTGTCAAGACTTGTTGTCAAAACCAACCATTAAGAACTTGTTTTATGCATCATCTTCAACGCGTCTCTCACTCGATCTTTTTTTTTGAGATTGGATAATGTGTTTGTTTTCTAAAACAACAGAAAAATCTAAGCATAATCTAATGAAGCATAACCAAATGAAGTTAAAACACGGTAATGACCTTGGAACCAAGAGGACAATTTCCCTTCACGGGCCACAAACCGGCCCGAATATACAGGCTGCTAGCCGACACACGGCGGAGAACATCTATGAGCAGGCCAACCGCAAAGTCAGCAACGTCGGCGGAGAAGGCATCGCCCGCGTTGGTGACTGTGATACCGCGGCGCCGGCAATCGAGGAGGTCAACGTGGTCGAGGCCGGCACTGGAGCCTACAACGCACTCAATCAACGGGTACCGATCGAGCGTTTCGGAGGTGAGTGGGGAAGGGCCCAGGCAGAGGAGGACCCGGGCGGATTGGGCCAGGAACTGTACCTCTGGGGAGGAGAAGGAAGGCTCCAACGGGTCGACGAGGCGGAATCTGGTCTGAAGCCAGGACTTGTAGGAGAGTTCGAACTGTTTCAATCGATGGATAAGAACCAGAGGAAGAGTATCTGATATAGCATTAGTTTCGTCTCGATCTACTTTGGAGGAGGCCATTGAAATGGGCCTTGGGAATTTTGTGTGTGTGTGAGAGAGAGAGAGGGTCGGTTGATTGTTGGCTTGTTGCCGATGGGTTGACCACCTCGATATGTTTTTCTCACACCAATAAGCGCTAAGCCTAATGTGTGCCACAAGCATTTTTAGGTCATTATATATAGTTAGGTGAATTACACTGACCTCCCCTGAGGTTTATAACAAATACAATTTCCTCTTAAGGTTTCTAAAATTACTCTAATAGCTCTTTATTTTTAAACTATTATGCAATTACATCTCTTACTATTAAAATTAGTCAAACATTATTAGTTATGCTATTAAAATTTTAAGTTCGAGATTTTGTTTTAACAAAATAAACTATAACATAATTTCTATTGCGTTCGAAATAATTTATGATAATTTTTTTAAATTTTTCAAGAGCCAAAATTCAAGCAGAGTTTTAAAATCTGTCCGAATTTTGACTTTAAAAAAATCACAAAAATTTAAACATAGACTATTTTGAACATAATAAAAATTATGTTATAGTTTATTTTGTCAGAAAAATTCTCAAACTTGAAGCTTTAATAGCGTATCTAACGACGTTTGACAGATTTTTACGGTTTGAGAGATAATTGCATAATAGTTTAAAAAATAAGGGAAGACAAAGTAATTTTAAATATGTCAATGAGCATTCTATTTGTTATAAACCTTAGGGGAGGTCAGTGTAATACACCCCATACAATTTATTTCTAATAGTGCCCTTGAGGTATTAAATTAATCATAATAAGTATACTAGCTTCGAATTTATTATATTTTAAGAAATAAAAATTATAAATGCAATAGATTTAAATTTATTATGTTATATAAAAAGGAAAAAATTACACTTAAATTCTAAACTTAAATTCAATAATTAGTAATTGTTTAGTAAATTTTAATGCATTAAATGTGCTCCAACTAATGCCCCAAGGATATCGTTAGCAAAATAAAGGCATAAAGGCTAACCCACGGAAAAATAAGAACTTTTCCTCTGCTCATTTATATAATATAAAATTAAATTAAACAATTACTATAACTTGCTAGTTCAAAGAACAAAAAAAAAGACCTGACGATCCTTATATCTAAGTTGTATCTTTATACTAACAAAGTAATACGCGTTATACTTTCTCCTTTTTTTACTACACGTGTAAAAAAGAAATTGGATGGCTATGCATCATTTTGGCATTATTTTTATAGAGATAATTTGTGAACAAATACTCTCACGTACAGATTCAAACTCAATTATATTTAAAATTGTTCGATACATGTGAATTTATAAAATAATAAAGAACCCAATATGTATTACATGATTGAAAACACATGTATTTAAATTACGCATAAAATTAGTGTGTGTAAACTTGCACTTTTTAATAATGCCCCTTAGCTTTTATTTCTTTAAGACCCATTAGTTTGGACTCTTCACATTAGGATGTTTTCACTACATTGGGATGTTTTTGTACTTTATATATGTAAGGAGAAATTATTAAGTACTCTCCAGACATCGTCACTTTGTAGAATGGGAGTCTCTTATATAATAAAAATGTGATGTGTGTTAAAATAATATTGTTTTGGCGTGTAAAAAATTGGCCGAAAACTATCCAAATATTACCCGATTATTTGGATATTTTTTGAGCGCTAAAACAACATCGTTTTGATGCATAATAAGCTCTATTATGTGCGTTGCACAACAAAACCATGTGGTCTTACTTTGTGTCACGAGTTCCTTTTTCACCACACATTGGTATGGAATTTAGAATAAGGTGTGTTTGGTTGAGTATTTTTTAAATAAATTAGAAAATATTTGTAAACTATGTTGGGAAAAAAAATTCAAATATTGTTTGATTTATTTGTCAATCATTGATTATCATTATATCATTATGTTTGTCAATGATTAATGTATTAAATAGCCACATTTAATTCTATTTTGGTTGTGTCCGACACCGTTTATTTAATCTCCTTTTGGTCGTGTTTTTTAAATTTTATTTTCAAAAAAAAATTAAAAATTTATGGTTAACTTAAAAAAATATTTCAAAATTAACTGCGAATTCAAAATTTTAAAATAAAAAATTTTGTTAACAGAATATGTGCACAAATCACACAAAATTTTTTTTTTTCCAAACAATACTCATTTTTGTAGAGAGAGAGACTTAAAAATGCCAAAAAGAATTTAATTCAATTTTTTTGTAAAATGTTTACACCAAATAACATCTCAGAATATTTTTTTTCAAAAATTATTTCAGAAATATTCAATCGAACATAGCCTAAATATAAGAATCCTATGATGAAAAAGAAGTTTGGGACACCATTTGAAGGTGTCCCAAGAGAATTGAATAATCTCTCAATTGAACCAATTTGGAGGTTTTGTTGTGCATGATCCACAACAAGATATATTGTGTGTTAAAATGACGTCGTTTTAACAAACAAAATGATGCTCGAATAATTTGTCAGTGTTTGAACAATATTTCGTGCACGAATAATTACGACTGTTGTGCAGAAGGGAGAATTGAATTGTAAATGCTTACCCTTGGTTCAAAATGGATATATCTTTGTGATTGCAAAGGTGATAAACTGTTTGATTAGAAAGGTGGAAGGAAGATTCAAAGTCAAAATTCATCAATTTAGTTTCCATATTTGGTAAGGACATAACTGCTATTATGAGTCAATGAATTTTCTAGCATTCAAAGTCCATAATTTCGGAATCTAATCTAAAAAATTTACCACAAAACTTATCAATTGATAGTAATGGGGATACGTTTGCCTAGAGAGAGAGAGAGGTAGATCAAACAGGAAAATATTTCTAAATCTCTCTAAAAATAAGAGCCCGGACGGTTGTTTTTATTTCTATACCTAAACATTTTTAAAAATTAAACTTGACCCTGTTCAGTTAGAGAAAAAGAAAAAATAAGTACGACAATATTTAACTTTTTTGTATTTTGTGTGTGTTCAATTAGCAAAAAATTTGCGAAATCAACGGCTCTAATTTTCTCAGTGGAATTAGTTTTTCTCAAAACATCAAAAAGTACAAGATTTTACAAAGAATCTTACTTTTACATTACTTTGTTAAACAATTAAACTATTAACTTTTAAGTTTTTCACAAATTTGTTTTAACAAATGAACACATAAAGAAAAATATATAAGAAAAATATTTTTCTTTTTCTTTTTCGTTTTCTTCACTTCATTAAAACTTTCTCAAGAACAATTTTTTCATATCAAATTCTTGACAAATGAACAGAGACTTCATTCAATTATCAAGAACGTTGTGCAGGAAAATTATTCTCAAAAAAAATAAATTAAATTAAAGTAAAAGAAAAAAAAACCATTTTTGTGTGAGTATTCGCTTGATCAAATAATTTTGCAAAGGTTGTTCTCGTTTGTATGCCCAAGGCATTTTTAAAAATCAAACGTTAAGGTTCATTCAATTTTCAGGAATTTTTCACAAATCAATTATTATGAGTAAAAGTAAATTAAATTGAAGTAAAAAAATAATGTGTGTGGTATGTTTTGGAGGAAAATAAGTCCTTGTTAGAAAGTTATTTTTTAAATTTCATAACTTTCTTGAGAAATGAAAACTCTAAAATTTTTTTAAAATAAAATTCACAAATTAAGTTGCGGTCCTACGAATAAGTTCTTGTTGGAGAGTTCTTCATTATTTATCATCATTTTATTTGAAATTTTCAAAATTTAATTCATATTGTCATATTATTTTTGATTTATCAGAAAAACAAATGAAGAAAGTAAAAAATTTAATTAAAAATCATACAAAAAATTACAAAACGTCAAATAATAGCGACTGTATTCGCTAAAGAAATAATTTATTCAAACTCAGCCTAATAAGTTTAACATACTGAATGTAACTAAAAATATTTATTGTTTTAATAGAATATGATTTGCTGAGTATTAATTGATATTTAATTAATTTAATTTTTTGAATATGTATTTTAGTCAACGAGTTTAACAACAAAAACGAATCTAATTATCAGACATAATGACTGGTGAATTTTTTATTTTTTTTTCATTTCCCTTTTAACTTTTTCTTCGTTTTTGTTTTGCCACATCCAATTGTCTGCGGCGGCCCGTCACCGTTCGTAGTGACTCGGACCCACACCGGACCGGACCCTACAGCAGTATTGCCTCATTATCGGATTATGTAATTTTGATAGAGACATGTTTTTTACCATGCATAATAGAGTATATTACGTGTTGGAAAATGACGTTTTATTTTGACACGTGTATTGGTACCGGCATTATTCTTAGTAGAAAAATAAAATCATTTAAATGCGCAATACATATTGCGTCGCGCGGTGTTTAACAGAATCTCCAAATCCATAAAATTCTATTACCAACTATATTTCTTTTTTAGTTTTGTGTTATTTTTATAAAATGTGAAAATCTTTCAAATTATTGATCTATTTTCTAAAACATTAGTACCAATAAAAATATATCAACAAAACTTATATAATGAGACTAATATTGACTATATTCTAAAAAAAGTGATTTCGAGGAAAATTGAGGACTGTTACAATCTAAGAATTGGAATCATGAAATTCTTCTCGAAATTCAAAATAAAATATTATGATTTATTTGAATTTATTGAAGTGCAAGTACAAATAAGATCATGACTTTTAGTTTTGAATTTTAAGAGAATTTATTGATTTTAATTATAGAACCGTAGACTTTTCTAGAAAACTTTGAAGGAAAATTTATAGAAATAAAAATGAAGAATTGGATTATAGATGGTATGAATAGAAACCTTTTTCATTTTCACTTTTTAATTAAAGAAATATTATTTTGACTTTTCATTTTGAAGATTTGAAGAGTAATTGTTTGGTGACAAACCAATATAAATAGAAGAGAAGGTAAGAAGGTAGGAGTCTAAGTTTTTGTAGAAGTTTATAACGGAGGACGTGATCTCACTCATAAATATAATGAAGTGATCCTCCTCGTAGATTACTAAACTAGTTATTACTTGTCAAGTATGAAAGGAAATCGTCAGAAATGGATAGACTTTTGTTGCATTAAATCCTGAAGGCGACGAATCTAAGATCCCAAAACCCTTAAAACCGAATTGAGGTATACATGTTCACACCTTTAAAATGATGTGATCTATGCTATTTGTTACACGCATCTCTCCAAAAGGAAGTAACCACTAGCACAATCTAAGTTTGGGCAATGTATTTAGTCTGTAAAACGAGTAAGTCTACACATAGATATGTCTGAAATCGTTCGATGTTCGTCAAGATCACATTATTTAGAGAGTCCGGCTTAAATCGGAGGAATCCGTGTGTAAACTTTATATTTTAAAATAGCAAAAAAGCTTAATTATATTAGATTTCAAAAGTATAATCTAATGAAGAAGATACTGATTAGTGCAAAAAAGAAGCAGAATCAATATCAAGTTTAAAACATGGAAATGACCTTAGAACCAAGAGGATACTCTCCCTTCACGGGCCACAAACCGGCCCGAACATACCGGCTGCTAGCCGACACACGGCGGAGAACATCAATGAGGAGAGCGACCGCAAAGTCAGCAACGTCGGCTGAGAAGGCATCGCCTGCGTTGGTGACTCTGATACCGCGGCGGCGGCAATGGAGAAGGTCTACGTGGTCGAGGCCGGCAACGGAGCCTACTACGCACTGTATCGACGGGTACCGATCGAGCGTGTCGGAGGTGAGCGATGGAGAGCCGAGGCAGAGGAGGACCTTGGCGGATTGGGCTAGGGCTTGTGCTTCTGGGGAGGAGAAGGAAGGGTCTAACGGGTCGAGGAGGCGGAATCTGGTCCGAAGCCAGGTTTTGTAGGAGAAATCGAATTGTATCAATCGATGGATAAGAACCAGAGGAAGAGTATCCGATTTAGTATTAGGTTCGTCCTGTTCTACTTCGGAAGAACCCATTGAAACGGGGCGATTTTGAGAGAGAGAGAGAGAGAGAGAGAGAGAGAGAGAGAGAATCGGTTGTTGCTGCAAATCTGCGTTAAAATTCGGAATATGAAGAGTTTTCCAAGCAAATCCGAAGGACACTGCAATTATTGATGGTGTGCTGGTCTAACATTTTCACCGACAGCGATTAATGATTTGGATTTTAAAAAGCTCATGTATGGTTATTTATAGTCGACTCCTCCATGTTCGTAGACCCTAGATTTTCGTGGTAAGAAAACATATTACATTTTCGTGTACTTGAGTTATAGAAAAACAGACACATTCTTAGTTTGACACACAATTATTGGTTGGTATTTTATTAATTGAGTTTGCCATTTTGATTATGAATAAGTCTACTAAAATATCAAGTTGTATATTAAATAGTACGTCGTGTCTACGTGACATAGTATATATTATTATAAAATAAAATGTAGAAACAAATCTCATAAATTTTAATATGTGTTCAAATTAATAGATGTTACATAAACATAACGTACAATATGATGTATTAGTAGCATTGCTCTTTGATTACATGAGTTCAACTCTTCCATCGACACCAGATTTTCGTCATCGAACAACATATTACATTTTCGTGTTCTTGAGCTAGTTCAACAGACAATCATTTGTTGGTGTTCTATTAACTTGTTAATGTTGGTCCTCATTCTTTTCCTTATAAATTTTGGGTAACTAGTTATAAATCGGTTTTCAAAGTTAAATTAAGCCTATGGGTTTTTAATATAGTATCAGAGTTTCGTTTATTATGCACTAATAACACACTCGAATCTTCTCGTCTAATCCTTTGCCATCTTGATCACATCTGCAATCCACGCTTCGCGCGCGTGAAGGAAGATGTTAGCAAGTCTCACAACGCCTATGTTGGTCTTCCTTCTTCTGCCTTACAAACCTCAGCCAACCCTTATCTTACTTACAAACCAGTTTTCAAGGTTAAATTAGGCTTATACATTTCTAAGAGGCTAACTTAGTTATTTTACCTTAAAAGACAGACGTCGATTCATCCTCTAATACCCCAGTTATTTTCTGAAATTCGAGCATTTTGATTATGCAAGCTGCAGTTCCGTCACGCAAAGGTTCTGCTTCTCGCTCCTTTCATATCTTGTTTTGACATTTCTGGAAAACAAGCACCAAGAAGCAAAGTTCATCTTGCTAAGTTCCTTCTTTGTTTTTGTTTTGTTTCTGGTGATTATTAAAAAAATTTGTTTGCATGTTTCAAATTGTACAAAGCAATATTGACCTGACCTCCTCGATTGCTGCCATTATCAAGAAAGAAGGACCACAAGAAGTCACGTGCAAAAATACGATCACGAATGTGATCGATCATGATAAGTAAGAAAAAGATGATATATGATGTCATGACGGGCCTCAATAGCACTCTCTAAATAGGGTTCTTTTTGTTTTTTTTTTCACGATACTTGTACGCTATCGGTTATTAAGAAATATTAATGTTTAGAGGGTGATTTTCCTTTCTCGTGTAAAAAGCGAGCAGAATCTGAACACGTTGTGTTTTATTAAGAAGGATCAAACCATAAGAACGAATACACTTGTATAATGATGCTCGAACTTTTTCACAATTATAGTTAATTGTGTCTCTTACTAAAGAAAATAAATGGGCTTGAAAGCTTACCTCATCAGGTATGATTTACGGGCTTAGACTCTATTATATATCAATTACCAAACTAAAAAAAAGTAACTAAAATAATAAAACAAACAAGTTTCAGATAAGGTTGGGACGAAATACACGTTGTTCACCATATTCCGCCACAGAAGAGTCTAATTGTACTCAAAATCAAAGTTTGATCCTGACTTAAAAAGAACACTAGCTATATACTGAACACATGCAAATCAAACATTGTATTTGTCTTCCTAGTCTTCGACACAAGAAAAGGAATTTGCCCTTTGTCAAAGATTCCTATTCTTAGTTTCTTTTTTTTCAGACGTAGCAGTAGCCACATATACGATTCTCAATCAACAAAGACAAAATATAATATGTATTTATGTAGTTATTGGTCAAAAAGCATCTTCTGTGGCTCAAGTAGTGAGATATCAATTAGATCGAAAAACGAATCAAGAAAATTTTCTTCATTTCCGATTGTTTTCTCAAAAAACTTCAATTGTTTTCTTCAAAAATCGAAAGAAAAAATAAACCCTCGCTGCAACTCGAGATTTAAGTGTATAATATATCTATTCAAGACTTGCAAATAGTCGGAATAAGATTTCACCTTAAGACCTCGAAAAGATTTGGGCTGCCCCTATTTTGCACAAGGGGAGATAAAAGTCGGAATAAGAAATCAAACCAAAAGAGATGCTCACAATTAAAAAAAAATACAAGAAGTTCATTTTATTTTAATATATTTGTAGTAGGTAAAGTCGGCAATGGATTGGACTGTTAATTTGGAGCACGGCTTGTAAACCAATCCAGCCCAATGGGTCAGAACAAGACCCGATGTGGTTCGCATGGTTTGGCAACTAGCCCATTTGACGGACGTGCGCCTTGTCAATCAGCACTGACTTGGCGTTCGCTGCATCAATCATGAAACTAAGAAATACGATGGTTATTTCTCACGTCATTGGTAGCATGTTCAACACATGCTAGCTTAGAGCACAATTTATGTCCGATTATATAAAGACGCAGAAGGTAAAAAGTACAATACATGCTCTTTATTTTTTTAACATGTTTTCAGATTATCATTCCATTTCACATACTGACTTAAGCATCAAAGTATTTTTGGGACTAGACAACGCTAACTAGTTCTTGCTTTCGCAGTTCTAGAGGAATCTCATAAGCTCTTGGATTGAGTTCGGGTTAAGTAGTGGCTGCAATAAGAATGAAATTTCCAAAAGCATTTGCTTTCGAAGGAATTTAAACTAATTGTACCACAATTATGCGTTTCTGTCCAATTGCTCCAGACGCGATATCTCACCGTCAGATGCCCTTGAGTTAATTTACTTTTGGTTTAATATGGTATCAATAGCAATAGCCATTTTTCCAAAATTCATTTGAGACAATTATCAAATGCTTCTGTAGTGTTTTTGTCCAATCTCTACAGACACAATATTTCCATTCTCCCTCTCAATGCTTCTGTCAAACAATTGTAGCGTTTCTTTTCCTTCCACTTGTTGGGGTTACCAGGCTGACTTACCTAACTAATTATGAACACGAGAAATCATTCCGATTATTTCACATTGTCTTTATCGCACATCACCATGCACATTTGCCGTCGTCACTATCACTAAAAAAAATTCGCTATATCTTTTTCTTTTCAACGTAATAGACAACCGGATAAAAAACTTCAGAGTCTTATATTTGAAGTTTTGTCTATACCTAGCAATGGGGCATGATGCATAATGGAGGGTGTGAGTAGTGTGACAACAATAAATCCCTAAACCAAGGAATCATGAAACCAACATGGTAAAACAAACAAAGCCACAACAACCCACAATGCTCTTATAAGTTATATTCTCTCTCTCTCATTTTCCAATGCATAAGAAAATCAGCACACAAAACCCAAATTCCAGCACCATTGAAAATGACTCACCTCTTTGGGGCTGTGACCATTTTGCTGCTAACTTTGAGCTCGGTAGCCATGGCATCTGTACCACCGTGCTCGACCATGCTACAAGAGCTACACCCTTGTCTTCCTTACCTTACCGTCACTTCAGCCGCCCCTTCGGGTGATTGCTGCAGCAGCGTTAAGGGCACTGCGTCGTACGTCGTTACGCAGAAAGATCGAACTGATGTGTGTAACTGCCTCAAGCCCGCTGTTGCTACGATTGCGGGACTCGATGCCACTCGTTTCCCTACTCTTCCTCCTAAGTGTGGTGTCCAAGTTACACTCCCTCCTATCACTCCAGACACCGACTGTTCCAAGTCTCTCTCTCTCTCTCTCCCTCACACTCACACACACACACACACACAGAGAAACATGCACACACTATAACTCTCTCTCTCTCAAACAAAAGATAAATAGTTTTCGTTTTTAGTGAATTCTTTTTAATTTTTGAGCACAATCTTTTACTTTTTAAATTCATCTCGTCAAAACGAATTAATAATCTTAAAAAAATAATGTAAAACTAACAACAGGGGGAAAAAATTTGAACAAGGACCAAAAAAATTTAATATTAAGGTAAGCCTAATTGATCTGATAACTTTTGAGCAGCATTTTAAAACTAGTTTTGAATCAAACTACATAAGAAAGCACTTTTGTACATGAACAATCACTATGGAGAAAGTCTACGACACACCTCTTAACACACAAATTCGGTCACGAATGTGCTCAAAACTGTTCGATGCACGTGAACCCAGTGTTGTTTTAGATGATTCCACATGCATCGGACAGTGAACACGTGTGTCCGTATTTATATTTATATGTTAGAGGTGTGTGTGTAGTGCTGCTCATTACTATTACTATATAGTATATAATTGATCTGACAAAGTTTACTTTTTTTATTGCAGGGTCTAATTGAAGATGTGATAATCAATAATGCCACTCTGAGGCTTCTTAGTTATACAAATCCTTCTCAATGTTATATGACAGGCCTTTAGAGGAAATAAATACTCCTACCTCTTGTGAGTTTGCCTTTGGGGTTTTTCCTACTTTCTATGCTGAAAACTCCAAATTGATTTTCACTCCAGGGTAAATTAATAAGCAGTTAAACCAATATTAAGGAATTTAAAGTCATTAATTGATTGGGTATAAAATGAGTGATCACCAAATTTCACGTCACGACTTCTCTTCTTTAATAACTTCAACTTTTGGTTAGATATAAAATTTCTACATAATATCACTCAATCCATACATTTTAACAAAATGTACAACCCATATTGTACAGTGACAGACCCAAGGAAAGGTTGTGTAATGATAAAATATGAGAGTGAGGATGTTAAGTACTATAATTCACACGTTGGTTGGACATAAAGTAAGTGATTATTTAGTAAACATTGAGTTCTCTCCACCTAATAGCTTAAGGTTTTGGGTTGGAATGGCTTGAAATATGAGTTATACATAACAATATCGATAGGTATTGAGTGGCGTTGTGGCCGATAATGCAGTATTAATGAAAATCAGACACGTGACAGTAACAGTGATAAGTGATAACGGACTATTATAGACGTTACAAACAAAAAATGCATAAGATTAACTACTTGTGGATATGTGTATGCCAAAACAATGGAAAAAGGGTAAAAAAGAACCTTATTTCACCTTAGAATCAAGTTTATTGGCTCGATTCAATAAGTTTGGGTATGGCGACTCATCTTATAGTAGTAAAATTAATGACCGCCACAACTACCCTTTCCTATCTCAGCATTCTCCATCCTACAATTATGAAAGTGATATTCACAACGATTCTTACCCACGTCACTATCCTTAGTCCTATGGCCTTAATTCTTACCCACGTCACTATCCTTAGTCCTATGGCCTTAATCCTATGTATTTATATTCCTAGCCGATCCATCAAGGAAAGCAACAAAGACAAGATGATAACATGCAATTCTCATAATTCCCACCGAATGGAATGAAGGTAGCACCAATAAGTCAAGCTCAATCTAATTTTCAAAAGCTCCACGCTACCCATTTTGATGGTGACTTTTATGTCAGGTACTTTTCTGTTAATAGCTAATATGTATCATGTGAGACACTTTGAACCAAATTAATTTATGTAGTTTTTAAAGAGAGGAATAAAAATTATTTAATGAAAGAGTATTTCAACAATTTTGTATAATATGAAAAAAAAAGAAATGTAAATGGACAAAAAGGGTGTGTGAAAATTAAATCCCTTTTTAAATTGTAACTTAATGTTTATACCCTATGTCCATGTTTGGTAACCATTCCTGTTTTCTGTTTTCTGTTTTTATTTTCTGAATTTTCTGTTTTTTGAAAAAAAAACATGTTTGGTAAC
>JABCMJ010011448.1:0-15947 GCA_014822125.1 Arbutus unedo | reverse complement strand
AATATAGGATATCTCCTTCTCACTACTCAACCAAAGATCAAATTTTATGATCTTGATAGAAAAATCAATCTTTGAAATTCTAATCATGACCAAGATATGTAAAGACGTAGGCTTTGTCCCTAGACAATAAGTCTAGATATGAAAGATATGGAACTAAGCATTGAATATACCATAATAGATTTCGGGCATAACCAATCAAGGCTGTAACACTCCACTCTAGGTTTTGAAATTGAAATTTCACTCACTTTCTACATGCTATGAAAATCATTTGAAAAGCTATCCATGCTTAAGTGATGAGATGAAGGTCATTCCGTCACTAGACCTTCCAAATTTAGCTTAGCATCCTTAAGGTAAATGTTATACTAGAAAGAGAAGATATTGAAAACATGTTTTAAAATTGAAATTGGATTGAAACTTTCACTTGAATTGAAGAAGTATACTAGATAATATAATACAACATGAAATCAACTTGTTATTTGCTTACTATAAAGTAAAAGTGCAATATAACTACAAAATAGAGCTGAACTTTTGAAAGTAAAGTACAAAATTTGAACAACTAAAACAAATATAAGATTAACTTTATACTTCTAACTCTGGCTATCTCTCCCTATCTAGATATCTCAATCTTCTATCTCTTTTCATTGCATCAAGGGTCCTATTTATAGAACTAACTTTCCTCCTTTGAAACAAAAATATCTTGACAAATATCCTTGCTTAGTTTCTAAGTTTTGCTGAAAAGACAACTCCATAGCATCATTTAGCACTTGGTTTGTTCGAAGTAATCTTGGTTGATTGGCCCTTACGGTGGTTGTTGATAACAAATTTTGCCCAACTGCTTAAACTATTATGAAATATGCCATCAAAATGGGCTTAGAAGAACTTGTGCACAAAATGATTATTTTGCCCTTGAACGGGCCAAAGACGCGTAGAATGATCTGAAAATCGAAAAATTTCGTCGGAGACACTTTTAATCACTGTGCAGGCCTGTAAACATGATTTAGATGATAAATTGAGGTGTGTGTTGGGTGTTGGGTGTGTTGCATAGTGTATAAGTGTGTCTACCAGTAAGAAGCAAGGTAAGCCTATCAGCATTGCATTCGATTTAATAATCTAACCACTTAGAGTTTTTGAAGAATGTATTGATCTAGACAATATGTTTAGAATGAATATATCTTGATTTTGATGTTCATTTGATTTTATGTCTGTGTCATGTTGAAAAACTCGACTGTTTGAAAAATGCCTAAGTATGAAAAAGTAAATTTTTGAATTTTTTATTTAATGGTGTAAAGTCCCGGTAATTATTTCTTGAATTTTTCTAAGAATAGTGATATATTTACTTTATTCACATCTATAAGGTTTGGGTGAGTTTCGCATCACTCTTTAGGAGAACAAATTATAATTTTTTATTTTTGTACTAAAATATGGGAGGTAAGATTTTAATATGTTTGGAATTTGAATTTTCTACTAATGCATTGCTTCCAAATAGAAGTACTTTCTTATTTTTCATGAAATAAATTAAAGAAAATAAAATAAAGTACCGATATTTTTACTTAAGTTTATGTAATGAAAATAAGATATCATTAGTACCTTAAGCGATTTCGAATTTTGCGTGGATTTATGTTATTTTCACAAACCACTATTAGAACGCAAAACCTAGAATTTCTAGAGAGAGAAGAGAGAGATACAGGAAGAGAAAGGTGCTTGCTTCAGATTCTTATTTTCGATCTGCAATCTCAAGATATGCGATGGATCTTAATGTCTAAGCATCATACATGGCTGTGTGTGAGTTGGAAGTCGTGTTGGGCAAGCATTTTTTTTTGTCATAAACATATCATACATAGATGTAGTGTTGTGATCTTGATTTCTAATACATCCAGCATCGTTATAGATGCGAATATAGTTCTACATAAGTCGTCGTTGCTCAGGTGAGTGTGTTGGTTTGCATTTTACTCAGGTGAGTGTGTGTGTATAAATAAAATGTGTTGAGTTGGACTTGATACCAAATTTAAGTTGGACAGATGTGTCACCTATGTTGGGCTTCATGCTAAATCTAAGTTGGGTCTTGTGCTACCTAAATTGTGCATTTAATTTTAACCATTATAAATTTAATTACCAATTGTATATCGCAGTCAAAATTTCATATATTACAAACT
Organism: Arbutus unedo; assembly: GCA_014822125.1. Lineage (NCBI taxonomy): Eukaryota > Viridiplantae > Streptophyta > Magnoliopsida > Ericales > Ericaceae > Arbutus > Arbutus unedo. The sequence goes on along the minus strand of JABCMJ010011448.1, from coordinate 13,794 downwards.
TAAACCTAGAGGGCCGCCGCCTCAATCAAACAACGTTCTTCCGAGTTCTGACACAAAACTCAAGATCGTAAAAATAAATAAGAAAAATAAAAAAAGACGACTCAAATAACTTCTAGGCATTTTTTCAGAACTATTAAATCATATTTAGTGCTCACTTGAGAAAAATATTCACCTGTCACTTCTCATTCCAATTAAATTTCACCATTTAATAAAGGTTCTCACGTGGTTATCAATTCAAACATGAATCAATTACTGCGTACAATTACTGCACCCTACATAGTTTTTAGGTTTTTTATATCTAGATTTCTTTTCTCTTTTCACGTGATTCTGATGTACTGAAGACTCAGATATTTTGGTTGATTTCGGTACGAATAAAACATTATTGTTTGGGTGAATTACACTGACCTCCCCTGAGATTTATAACAAATAAAATAACCCCCTAAAGTATCTAAAATTACTCTGACTTTTCTTATTTTTTAAACTATTATGCAGTTACCTCTCTTATCATGAAAATCTGTGAAACGTCGTTAGATATGCTTTAAAACTTCAAGTTTGAGAATTTTTTTTGACAAAACAAACTGTAACATAATTCTTATCATTTTTCTAAAGTCAAAATTCGGACAGATTTTAAAATTATGTTTGAATTTCGATTTTAAAAAAATCTAAAAAAATTGTCATAGATTATTTCAAACGCAATAAAAATTATGTTATAGTTTATTTTATTAGAAAAAATCTCGAATGTGAAGTTTTAATAGTGTAACTAATGATGTTTGATTGATTTTAACAGTAAGGAAGGTAATTGCATAATAGTTTAAAAAGTAAGGGATATCATAATAATTTTAAATACCTCAAGAGGCATTATATTTGTTATAAACCTCAAGGGGGGTTAGTATAATTCACCCTTATTGTTTGTTTCATGGTTTATCGGTCCGTTATGGTGAAATATATTTAAAAAGTATAAAATTATGTTTAAAAATTAAAAAAATATTACTAAAAACGACGAATAAGCTAAAAAAATTTTATTTTTTATTTATTTTTATCTTTTCTGAAATTGTTTTCAAATTTGGTCCATTATTTATAATTTCTCTAAAATTTCTTGTCGAAATGAACCAATAAACCACAAAAAATTGACGAAAGACGAAAAAAATTCACATAAGGACGAATTTTTTTTTAATAAATATCACAGTTCAAAATAGATAATTTTGTGAATTCACACGAAGCACATAAAGAAGTAATGTTTTATAACCAAATTGAATTCAACTCGAGTTCAGTTCATCGAGAATTGTTATAAAAAAATAGAAAGTCGAGCCGAACTAGTTGGATATATGCTAACTTCAATATCCATTTAATTTTGCATGATAAATGACTTTATATTTGTCAATGCCGCACTTAACATTTTGAATTTGTATATAGAGAACCTAAAAAGGGGAAGTATATCTTTCTAAATATTTAAGAGAAAACAAATTTTTTCCTTAAAATGGTGACAATAAATAAATAGCGTTCAAAACAATTATAACGGATAGTTTTTCAAAGAGATTGTATTATGTGTAATTACATACCATACAGGCTTTTAAAAAAGAAATAGATGTCAAAACAATTATTTAACGGATTGTTTTTCAGAAGAAGTCGTATTCTGTACAATTACACACAAAGCAAGTTCTTTAGTGAGTCTACATGTATTTCATCTCAATAATTGGAGCAATTTATATTTTAGAGTTTGTCACTCAAATCATTTATATCACAAATCAAACAGATTTGGTTGAATCACATTTGTCCCTCAAAAAACTGAATAGGTCATACAACAACCTTTAGTTTTTCAAGATATTTGTCAAGATTATCCTGTATTAATGTCTAATTGATTTAAATATTTATGTAAGTAATCCCTGCAAAATAAAATGATTCAGATTATCGAGATGAAAAATATTGTAGGCTCACCAAACACTTCATGGTACGGTGTAAGTTTTGTACCACAATAGCATCTACTCGTTTTTGTGTGAACTTAAAAATAAAGTTGTGGCCCAAAAGTGATTCTATTAATTTTTTATTGTTACAAAAATTAAAGTTAAATGTAAAATCATACTCACTGTAACTGCCATATATCAATATTCTTTTATAATTAAAAATAATAAATAAATAAGTAATTCTCATGTTTTAATATGGGCTTGTAGGTGGCTTGTCATTCCTTGGGTCTAAATATGGGCTTTGTGAAGTCCACAAGCCCAAAGGCCCATTTTCCATACGCTTCCTGTTTACAAGGCACATGTTAGAATTTAGATACGACCGGAGAACTGATGAGGAAACGTGAAACAACCGGGAAAAGTGAAACCAGACATCTCTATTTTCTCATCCATACATTAGCTCGAATGAGGTGCGCAGGATAAGATAAGACATGCCACTCATCCTCTATCCCTGCAACTGTCTCTCTCTCCTCACCTCATCCCTACCACTATGCACCTCCACTGTTACCCATATCACCACAGTAAACGGGTCTTTTATCGGGTCACTGAATTACCAAGGTTCAAAAACCTCAGTTTCCATTACTGGAATTCCCAGGGCCCTATATTTTCCTTGGACTTCTTCAATTTGGAGAAGAACCCATATCCCCTTCTGCTCACAGAATGATGATTTTGAGACATCTACGAATACCCATTTGGAAGAACAACCGGAAAATGAGACAATTCAGGATGTTGAAGAGCTTGGATTGCGGGGCAAACCAACTCCTAAGCCAAATACCAACGGGTCTGTCGCAGAAGTTGAAACAAAGCCACCAAAACCTGATAAGAGTGAGGTGTTAAAACCCTTTTTGAAGTTCTTAAAGCCTAGAGAATCGTTGGGAGAATCAAGTCATTCAGAAGATGGAAATGGGGAGAGTGGGAAGGAAGAGACTACTAATAAGATACATGTCGAATACTATGACCCGAAACCTGGTGATTTCGCTGTTGGAGTCGTAGTTTCGGGTAATGAGAACAGGCTTGATGTCAATGTGGCTGCAGATATGTTGGGCACAATGTTGACAAAGGAAGTGCTCCCTTTGTATGATAAGGAGATGGATTTTTTGTTGTGTGATGTGGAGAATGATGTGGAGGAGTTTATGGTTACGGGGAAGATGGGAATTGTGAAGTATGACGAGGCGGTGTGCGGAGAAGCAGTGCCGGGGAGGCCTGTTGTGGAGCCTGGGACCGTATTATTTGCTGAGGTTCTCGGAAGAACACTGAGTGGACGACCGCTGCTATCAACGAGACGGTTTTTCAGGCGAATTGCTTGGCATCGAGTGAGGCAGGTTCTTTCCTTGCTTTCATGTGTTATGCCCACGGGTGCTTTAGGAATATCTAGTCAAATGGATTTGGTGCTTCATGGTTCAGTTATGATTTTGTTTCACCTAATGTTTTATGTCTTAACCTTGCCGTAGGTAATTTACTCTACCCCGTTGACAAAACAAACTTCCCATTTTTACTTGAAATTAATATACTTGAGGTGGGAATGGTTGCATTTGTTTTCCTTCCACTCTGCAACATGTTGATTACCATATGACATTGTCTATCAATGCATTTTCCGGACAACTTAAAAAGGTTAATAAAATAACCAAAAGTAATCAACAATATGGAGTACCACTTGGTGGTCATTGCATTCATGCAATCCCGTGTTCTACTGATTGCGAAGCAAAGAGAAAATACTTACTTATGCTTAAAAGTTCCTTTATTGACGAATAGTGAATTGCGAGCACTTACCTCTGAGCTCCTGTGCCAAATTTAGCCATGGATCTAAGGAAAGGGGGGGAGTGGACTGTGCCTTCAAAAATTCAAAAAGTCTTCCTATTTGAAGGAGAATCGTGAAATTATGAGGTTTTGCACCCCCAAAGTTTCAATCTGGATCTATTCCTGCCCAATGCCAATGACTTACACTTGGTGCCATAACATTCATGCTTACATGCTAGCTGACTAAGCAACTGCCCGCTAAGTGGACTCTGCTAAGCTAGTTAACTTACCACATTTTTGAACCTTGGGTCTCAAACTGAACCCTTTCATAGTTGAACACATTTTTGAGTGCCTGTGCAGGAGGGGAACACTGTTGCCTTCACGAGATCAGCAGTGTGTTCGTCATTTTAGAGGGAAGGGTGGAAGGATATGACTTATGAAGAGTCTTGACTTGTCAGTTGTCACTAGCTGTAGTGACTGGCTACTGGTGAAACAAATGCAGGGAAGATGAACAGTTAACGTTTTCTATGGCACTAGCTGTAGTGACTGGCTAGTCGTGAAAATAAACCCGGGGAAGATAAACAGTTACCTTTTTCTACAGAAGAACATTTGTACATGGTTGACAGGGTGAGAAAGCCACTACATCTAGAGTTTAAAGAATTGAATGCGGGAAAATTTGAACTCTACAGATGAATTAAAGCAGGTGTAACAAGGTGGCTGTGGAGCAGGCTGAGGGTTGGCAATGTAGGATCTCTTAGCTGTGTGATTTCGTATGGATTTTGGTTTTCTTGTTTTTTGTCCTTTTGCCCCCTTTTTATGATAGATTTTGTAGATTAATTTCTTTTTCATTCGTATCATCTTGAATTTTGGGCAGATTAAGCTGCTAAACGAACCTTTTGAGGTTACCATTACAGAGTGGAACACTGGTGGCCTACTTACAAGGATAGAGGTTTTGCTTTGCTCTATCTCTATGTCTTGCCTCTAGATGCAGTCCCTCGGCTTTCATTCATTACATTATATAATTTGGTGGTGCAGGGCTTGCGAGCTTTTCTTCCTAAATTTGAGTTGATGGGTCGAGTTAACAACTTCACTGATTTGAAAGAGAATGTAAGGCTGGCACTCCTTCAGAATTTTTTACCATGTTTGTTCATGACAGTTAGTTGGACAGTTGATGTGTTTTTTATTCTGTCTGGGGTACTTGTGACGCCTTCAGTCTTCGAAAGACATCACTTGGCTTCTTTTGAATTTGAGGATTTAGGATGTGAGAAAAATGTTAACATCACTTGTTACCCAGAAAACTGCTGTGAACTGTGTATTGTCGTTTCTACCTGGATCTTCCCCGAGGTCTTTAAGTTTATGATACATTTGCTATACGCAGCAGGGAATGTGTACAATTTACTATTTTTTCTTTCATATATGTGGCAACAAATTTTTTGATGCAAAACATAGTTTCATCATGGGGAGCAAAAGAAACAGAGCAATAAATGCCAAATCAATCTTGTATAAGAAGGTGAGGTCTGCCACTAAATTGCTGTCAATGTCGTAGACTAGATGGCCAAAAGGATTGCCATATGGCTTTGCAGTAAAGAGTCTTAGCCTTGATACATAACTGCACAAAGGGGGTGCAGTTGGCAAATCTAATACGTTGTCTGTGTAATCCTTTTGCTATTTGTGAGGTTCTTAATTTTTCTTCTTTCACTTTTGTCGCCTGGGCCTTGGGCTTGTTTGGCTTTGTTTTTGGTTCTATGCTCTTTACTCATTGTCTATCTTCATGTTGTAGGTTGGACGCAGAATATATGTGCTGATTGCTAGAATAGATGAAGCTAAAAATGACATAGTGCTCAGTGAAAAGGCTGCTTGGGTCAGTTTCACTCCTAGCATCATGTGTTGCTTGTCTCATTATGTTACTCGATGTTTTTAATGTCAATGCTTTTCCGTATATAAATACACTAGCATTTACATTACTATGCGCAGCCTATGTAATGGAGAGCCTGCTGACTACGTCCTGTAATGTTATAGGAAAAGTTACATCTCCAAGAGGGAACACTTCTTGAAGGAACAGTAAGGAAAATTTTTCCTTATGGCGCGCTAATAAGGATAGGTGAAACGAACAGAAGGTGGGGTTCATTCCACAGTTGGCTTTGCAATGTTGTTCCATGTTAAACATTGTGTTCCAAGCTTTTTAATCGTTTGACATTTAGAATTCTTGAAACTGAATTTGTACCTTTGAAAACAGAGGGATAGCTATGTTCTTAAAACAGGTAAGTTGGTGTTGTGTTGAACTTGGAAGTGTTTTATATGGATACCAAGGGATGAAGATACGAAGTATACTACACTCACAAAATAAGGGTGGTTTTCTTCTTGTATGACATGGTTCAAGTGCCTGCCAATTTAGTGCTTCATTTTGGATTTTTTTTTTTTTCCCTCTATTCTCATCTTTGTTTTAGTTCTCATTAGTAAAATGTGCGGGATTATGAAGTCGGTAGCTTTCAGGGAAAATTTGCACTCATAATGGCTTCAATTGATCAACAATAACAAAGCTTTCATGATGCTGTAAACGAAATTATATCTTTTGGAACATTATTTCAGCGAACATTAACACTTCATATGTGAAAGAGTTGGTTTAAAATGGACTCTCCATGTTCATGATTGAGGTAAATGTTGTTTCTTCCTGCTTGTTTACTTGTTTCGTTGAAAATGAACTGGTTTTCCCCTTCATGTTTGAACATTTTTTTTGGAGTGTTTACCTCCTTTTTTTTGGATCCTCAACCAATATCAGTTTCAATCAAAAGTAGTGATGGTGTCGTGGCGGTAAACTTCCTAGCTCAATACACCATACCCAAGTTGTCTATCACGATTTCTCCATTACAACTGATGAGCTTTCTTTAAATTCCTTTCTTCTTTTTTTCTTTTTTGTTTGCAGTGGGTTGCTGCATGTCTCAAACATCACTAGAGGCCGAATTAATTCTGTTAGTGACTTGCTTAAAGTTGATGAGAGGGTCAAAGTCCTGGTAGTGAAATCGATGTCGCCAGACAAGATATCTTTTAGGTTAGTAAGAATTGGATTCATAGTTTACAGTAACATCTCATCCCATGAACGATGGATGCGTCGAAATCATTTTTTTTGTCTTTTTGTGTAGAGAATACTGTAATGCATATTGTCTGAAACTTGTTTCTTATTTTTAGCTGCCAACAAGTAGGTTTTAAGTTGTGTTTTGGCTGAAGAAAGTTGCCAGGGTCAAGGGTTTATGACATGAAAGAATGTTTCTAGGATTTTCTGGATGGGAGATTTCTCTTTAGCTTAAATTTCCAAAGTTGTCAGTTGCAGGGTTTCTGGAATATGACCCTAAAGTTCTCTTGATAAACAACTTTTTTTATGGCATATGATGTGGATTCAATTGCCAAACGATTGGTGAAACAGTTGGCGATGATTTGGGCTTTGATTGGCAATGGATTTCATGCTTGGAATATATTTAGATTCTTGTTCTTAGAGCACTACATTTTCTCCTTTTATTCTTATGGCAACTCTATTACTGATATGAACTTAGATGTTGGACCAATAGGCTTCCCCTCATAGCGTTCCCGAAATTTCCGTTTTCCCTCTCCAGAGTTCAACCCTTTTAAGCCTAAAACGTCTTGGACTTGTATTGGTTCGTTCTCTCGTAGATAACTTCAAATAAATTGTTGCTAAGTATTCTTGTTCTTTTTTTCCTAAAAATGTTCTGGCTTGCAGTATTGCTGACCTTGAAAGTGAGCCTGGTCTTTTTCTATCAAACAAAGAGGTAATGTCTTCTTTTCTGAGTAGTTCCTTTTAGCTTCTGTTTATAGTTCCCGTTCCGCCGTTCAAGTGTTTACTCATCGAGTGTGGTGGTTAGCAGAAAGTATTTTCCGAAGCTGAAGAGATGGCGAAGAAGTATCGTCGAAAGCTACCATCCGTTCCAGAAGTTGGCAACTTAGAACCGGTCCCAACCGATAACTTGCCTTTTGATGATGAAGCATGTTTATATGCCAATTGGAAATGGTTCGAATTTGAAAAGCTATGAACTAAACTAACCTGCTTGTTGTACTGTAATGTGGTTATTGTTTTTCATATTCCGTTGTCCCATTTTTGTGTTTGATGTGTATTCTTCTGGCTGACTAGTCTTTTCAGTTTATTTTTCACCTATTTCTTACTGATTTTGAGCCCTCACAAGGGACCAAGACACTGGAGTTTTCACCCAGGAGGAAAAATGAAAAAGCAAGTATTATTCAAAGTTATGAGTCTCATAAAGTTATCAATCTCATACCGACAAGGGTATCAATTTTGCTACTGATACGATATGTATCAGTATTGGTATGTATTAATGTACTATTTTGGATTTATCGTTAAAAAATAATATAAATATTTTTTATTAATATTTTCTAAAAAAATTATATTTGACATATAAAATAAATCTTACAAATGTGCTTGATTAAAAAGAAAAATCTACATTCATTTTAACTTTAAGGTATGAAAAGTGAAAAAAAAATTAATATTCATTCTCTTGTAGTATTTCTGTCTATACCAAAAAATTAAGGTATGAAAAGTAAGAACAAAAAAAAATGTTTTACTAGATGGTCGAGGGAAAATAAGTCCTAATTATAGGATATTTCTGTCTATACTGAAAAATTAAGATATAGAAATGCAATTACAAAAATACCTAGGAAAAAAAGCGGTACCAACCAAGACTCGGTATATTACTGGGACCAACCGGTAACTTTGCCGGAAGAGTACATCTTTACATGTGTCCCGATTTATTTCGATACAAAACATATCATTCAATACCGGACAGTATAAGACGAGATTAATAACATTGGTATTATTGGGCAGTATGGTAATCATGTGGATTCAAATCGAAGATAGCATCTTAAACCACATGTATGTGAGCTGCAATATAACAAGGAGAAAGATACCCTGTTATATGTATTCTTTCCTAAATTAGTTATTGGGAAAACATTTCCGGGAACTATCCACACCTTTCATGGAATGCTAAAACATATTTCAAGTAGATCAGAACTGTTTTGTTCAAATAAGAAAATGATTTAAAAGGTTTACTGTTTTCAAACTCGAATTTTTTTTAAACCGAAACAGTAACAGAACAAAAAACCAATGAAAGTAGAAGATATAAACGAAAATAGAAAACAGAAACATTTCCTTAGAAGCCGGAAAAAAAAAAAACCAATCATCAAAACCTGATAAATGTCAAAATGATGGGTTAATCATGAAACGAATTTCATATTGCCTAAACAAATTGGGGATAATCATGATAATCTTACTAATCCCAGGTCTTCGAACTCTTGTACCAATTCAGAAACCTAAAAGTATGTCAGAAAACAATACGCCGGCCACAAAAATGAAGCAAATCCTAAGAATTAGTGTAGAAGAAAACCCCACAAACAATCATCATATAGCTCCTAACGGAAAAAAAGGGGCCCTGCAGATACACACTGGAAGAACCAGGAGGATTAACCAAATTTGGCTCGGTTCACTCGTTCAAGGACATTGAGCCAAGCTGATCACCAACATCAGATCCTGCTGATGCTAAATGGAGGACATCCATAGCCTCAGCCACTTTCTTCTTTAAAGCATCTGGAGATTCGATCAGATGGAGAACCTCTGTTTGGTCCATCTCCAATAGCATACCTGTCACTTTTCCCGCATTGGCATGCTCAAGCCGCTCCACAAGCGGAAATAGCTGTTCCCCCAACATCTGTCATTTCGAGGAAAGTCAGGGAATTAACTTCACAAGAGTTTACACACATTATTTTGCATAGAAAGGCACCATGTTCATTACAAACACTTATTGGATATCAAACACTTCATGCTGACCAAATTTCCACTTCCATTGTATACCTTCATGATTAGTCGCAATTCGGTTGAAAAGTGGAATGGGTATTTTCATGATATCTCTGAATTCAAAAGCAAATATATAGAGAAAGAGAAGATAAAATAACTCACAAAGCGCTGATTCTCTGGCGTTGCAGAAGCCAAAGCAGAAGCAAGTGTTGACATCGGCACTGGTCCAGGACGCTGAGCATCTAATGGAGTCGTTGAAATCCCCGAAACATCGTAAGGCAATGGCATCATAGGAGCCATGAGACCTTGAGGAACACCATTCCGTGAGTTGGCCAAGTATCTGAAGCCTTGGTTGGAGTTGCGATGCACCAACTATTGCGAAGTAAGAAGAAAATATTAACCAATTAGATAGCCCAAGAACTAAGATAATCCCTTCCATCATGAACTCCAAAAGAAAAACACAATACGTAACCAATATTGGACAAGGACATTTGTGGACCAATTCTTGGGAATGTTTCAAGTTGAGTTGTATCAATCAACCCATCAAAAAGGCTAAAATTCTAAAGAAGTGCAAGGTCCATGTTTTACTTCCGAAAGGGTGGAAAGTAGAATGAGAGAAAATTCCAAATATGAAGCATATGCTTTTAATTCGTATTAAGAACTCAAAAGTATTTTAAAAGTCATACTGCTCCAAAAAGGAACTATGGCTTTAGATACTCATCATTACATACACTCAGCCATCCCTCGTTTGAGGCTTGATCTTAAAATCCGTAAATCATCAAATGGTTGTACTAAATACAATGGAAAGGGTACTTGTACATGCTTAAACAAAGGGGAGAACGGAGAAACAAAAAGCACTGCATTGGGACATAGAGAACAATAATGTACCTGCTGCTGCTGCATCTGCTGTTGAGGATTCCCAACTCTCCTTGGTCCTACTCGCTGACCTGGTTGACCTTGCCTCTGAAGCTGGAATGGCATAATGAAGTTTGGGGCAACGCCTGGGCGCATACCCGGAAAGACATGTTGCTGGAAGCCATAGCCAGCAGGCTGAGGAGGCAGCAGACCAGGTGCTCCTTGACCATAATAAAACTGCTGAGGAGCAAGCCTAGGCGTCCCTGGGTGAAATCCAGGCATCCCTGTAGGCAAAGGTGCCATCCCACTTGGTGCTTGTAACTGAGAAAAATGTGCCTACAAAAATCCAGAGGAAATTACTTTTTGTCAATTGTGCTTGGTGCATGCATACGAGAGCATATGCGTAACAAAACCGATATCAGTTTAACGAACAAAGCAAAGTCAAAGTAAGAAAGTGATTAACCTATTATAAACAAGAAAATATGAATAATCACGAACAACTTCCAATTCAGTGAGGGAAGTACATATAGAAAGTGCAACCAATAACGCAAAAAAATCCTATGGAACAGCCACTTCATTAATTGGATTTCATTGTCCCAAATTCAAATCGTATCCGGACAGGATTATAAGTGTTGTAAATCCTTAGTTATTATGCCATAGTTATCATACTTCATACCCTAGATATGACCTCCTTCTCCACAAGAGAGGGAGACGGGAAGAACAATATGCATTAGGAAAATATGCAATAAAGACGAAGCACCAATATACATTACTAGGAATTAGGAAATATGCACTGAAGAAAAAAACACCTGCAAGTGTGCCCTCCTTTCTTCTCTGCGCTGGGCCACGGCGACATATAGAGGCTTCCGACCAATAATCTTGCCATTCATCTCATTCAACTGGACAACATCGATAACATTAAACAATTCACACATGAATTATACATGAACTCTCGTGGTTGAACAAATCGAATAGAAACATCTTCCAAGTGCATAACTAGAAGGCTACTTACAGCTCTTGTAGCTTCGTCGGGGGATGAAAAGGCCACAAAGCCAGAGCCCTTGCTTGCCCCTTGTGAATCAAGCATGACCTTACAAAATTTTGTGGCAGAACATTTGGTGGTTAAGTTATATATACTAAAAACTAACAAAGTAACAACACAGACTCTATTGCTGATTAACACTTGAACTACCATACCTTGCATGACGTTATGGTTCCAAACTCACAGAATAAATCCATCAACTTTTCATCATTTATGCTGTCATCGAGATTTTTCAGATATAAGTTAGCACCATGTAATTGTTCATATCTACTCATTCTTTCATGTTCAAATTTGCCTCTCAATTCTGCCTCCCTTTCTGTTTTCCTTTGAGCCTTCCCCACATACAAAACTCTGTCATCATTTAAAGAGTTGCCATTCAAATTCTCTACTGCAGCAGCAGCTGCATCTGGACTCTGATAGTTTACAAAACCAAAACATTTGGACTTCCCGTTTGCGTCTCTCATAACAGCTGCACTGGTGATAGGACCATACTTGCTGAAAATTTGCTTGAGGTCCTCATCAGAAGTAGTTTCAGATAAGTTTTTGATATAAACATTAGTGAACTTTGTTGATCCATTTGTTTGATTCCTTTCCTGGTGACGAACAAAAAGGCCAACGTAAACTTGTTTATCATTGACCAACATGCCATTTAACCGTTTTATTGCATTTTGTGCAGCTTCCTCCTGGTCAAACTGCACGAACCCATACCCTTTTGATTGACCATTGCTGTTGATAGCTACCTTGCAAGAAAGTACAGTGCCAAAGGCAGAAAAAATTTCGTGCAATGCCTTGTTATCTATTGATGTGTCCAAGTTCTTAATGAATACATTTGCATATCCACTCTTCCGTGTACTAGGATCTCGACGAGAAAACATAATCCTGATAGGTTTGCCATTGACAGTTGTGAAATTTAAAAGCTCCAGGGCATTCGCAGCTGCAATTTACAGATGACAAACAAGGTCAACTCTATAATTAAACATAACAATCAATCATATTAGCTTACAACTATTTAACAAAAGAGACGAACTATATTCAAACAGTTGAAAATTTAAAATTCTGTGACAAGCATCTTGTATGCATAGTTGTCTGTTCATAAAACTAGTTTTCATAAAACTGCAGACATCAATCTTCAATAAATCGGTAAAGATAGAACACTATACACCTTTCTTGAAGTAACAAGTCCCTGAACGGACAAGATTGATGGCCACTAAACGTGTGTGACGGCAACAACATCCAAACATTGGTTTTCCAACAGACTCATCCAACTAAATATGGCACGCACTTCCTATTGACATGCCACACCTCAACCAACACTATAAATAAAGCAAAAGCCACTCAAAACACATACACAGAGACAAGATTCAGACACGCTTACACAATTGTCTACCAACAAGGCGACAGCCAGAAAAAACAATATATTTTGCAGTCCTCTATCCAAAGCCAATTCAGGCACAACCATATAGAGACAAGCGTTATATCTCTCGGTAAGCCTACACAAGTCAAGAAGATATCACCCACAATAGTTAATTTACTACCAATCAAATAACTGCCTAAATTTTTCTATAACCGACTCACCTAAGTCACTCCACTCAACTCCTCACAAGAACAATACTCTTCAATAACAACAGTGCGCAATCGCACTCTAACGTACACTTTTCAAATTCATCATAGAATACAGAAAACAGAAACCCATTCATAAAAACACACCGTGCAGAGATTCGTGTACACACAAATGCTATTGGCATTGTTACGCTGTCCCTAAAATCACCACCACCCAACCATTAAAACATCAATAATCACGGGACTCTAAATCATGCAAAAGAAGGCAATGTCTAACCCTCTTGTGCGGATCCGAAATTGACGTAAGCGTAACCAAGCGAGGTTCGTCTGGCCTGATCTCTACAAACCCTAACCGACACAACTTGGGCCACCTGGTTGAACAGATCGTACAGCTGGCCTTCGATGACGGTCGGGTCGAGATCCCCCACGTACAGAGACGCATTGGCGAAACCTCCGCCCGCTTGAACTCCCGAGGACGTCGTCAGCGGAGTCGGCGGAGGCGTGGCTGACGGTGTCGGGATCGCCGTCGCCATTTCAACCTTCTGCGATTGATCGGGAGTACAAAACAAAACCAACCTAGTTAGTGAAAAAGACGCAGGAAATGGACTTCTAGGGTTACGGTTGTGTTGACAGGCTAATGAAGATTGATTTTGCTAGTTTTTTTTGAAGGCGCGAGGATCAGGGCGTAAAAGGGAAGGGTGGACAGTGGGCAACGAGTCTGTGTGTGTGTATGTCTGTGCATTTGTGTAGAGAGAGTGGTGGCGGGGACTGTTGGAACCGATTCGTTGCCAAAGGGAACGTAACGCGCGCGTGCGGTATTTGCTGAC
>JABCMJ010011443.1:0-14808 GCA_014822125.1 Arbutus unedo | reverse complement strand
TTTTTAAACATTAAAATAGGGCGGGTCTTCACATCGGGTATGAATAATAGTTATGTAGCTAATTGACTTGTAAATAAGTTAGTGACTCGTTAATACCCGACCCACTTACAACCAGCTTAAAACCACCCAAACCCACCTATTTGACACCCCTACATGGAACCAAGAAAATGCATCTTTAAATTCTTTTAATAAATCAATCAATCGTTGGCATCCCTCAGAAGATCAACTGATCTGATCTGAACCACTCAAGCATATTGAATTAATTTCATCCAAAATGGGACGAGCATATATGCCTCTAGTATTCTTTCTTAGGTAAACATTTGAGTTCTTGAAGAATATCCTTTATAAGAGAGTGAGACTAAAAGCCTTTTACCTACCTATAGGAAGTCACCAAGAACATGGTGTGTCTTGAATTGATATATTTTGAGATTGTGGATGGAAGAGTTGGTTAACATGTTTTAGATTTTATTTTTGAAAAGATATATTATAACTTACACTTGATAATTTTAACTCAAATGATGTAATACTTTTAGATATCCTTCTGATCTCGTAATAATGCTTATGGGTCGAGACGACCTCTTTTGAAATTTATTGGGACTTACCTATTTTGGCTTAATAAGAATGGACTTTTGAGAATTTGGTGAGCTTTGTGAGTATCTTTATTAATATTAAATATACCATTTATTATGTTGAAAATTCAGGGCGTGACAACTTGGTATCAGAGTGAGAGTTAATACTTTGAAACTGTGAGGGGAGACTTTTGTCTCATGGGTTCAAAATCGTTGCATTTTGGCATGACTTGTATGTGCTTGTGTGCATAGCATTCATTGGTATTACATTCATAATTATGTAGAGTAGTGTGTTGTTGTTGACCCATGTTGGAAATAGTTGTAGACTTTTGTCTCGTGGGTTCAAAATCGTTGCATTTTGGCATGACATGTGTGTGCTTGTGTGCATAGCATTCATTGGCATTACATTCATAATTATGTAGAGTAGTGTGTTGTTGTTGACCCATGTTGGAAATTGTTGTAGGCTTTGGCCTCGTCAGGATAGTTGTTTGACTTTATAAGTGTTCTTGTTAACATTTTAGCATTATGCCTCCAAGACGTGGAATTAGACAGGATGGACTTTGGGTCGAGGTCACTATCGCAAGGTGCATCTAGATGATGTAGCTAGTCAACGAGGAGAGGTTTCGCGTGAGGAAGTTGGTGACAGGGTTGAGTAGGATGCTAAATCGCCGATTGTTCTGAGTACATTTGTGAGAGAGTTTGTTGCGGCACTCGCTGAGTCTAACGTTTTGAATCCCACTGTCAGAGCTAGCCCTAACAATCGAGATATAGACGCGATGAGAGAGTTCAGTCCATTGAATCCGCCACAATTTAATGGTGAGGGTAGTGACTTGCTTATAGACCATCATTGGCTAGTTGAAATCCAGAAATTACTCAACGCATTGATGATCGTGGAAGATGATTTTAGGGTCTGTATATTTTAGAACATTCCTCATATACTTAGTGGAGCAAAACCAGCTACATTAATGAGCACATGTGACGGACATTTGTATGTGCATCTGTCGTGTTCAACGTTGTATAATTATTGTGTTCTAAATGAGATGCAATGGATATAATAGGCAGCGACTACATAATTGACCAAAAATGGAACCAACACCATTGAAATGACAAAAATCAGGTATCAACTAACCAAGTAAGTTGAAAGGTAAAGTCCTAATTTTCATGAACATTTTTTTGTTTTTGTTTTGGGTAATTAGTTTTCATGAACTTTCATGAGAAGCTGTAAATTTCAAGTTATGGGGTGGTGTTCTTTTCGAGAGTTCTAGATTTTGTGCCCCCTAACTAACTATAACAAGATACATGAGAAATTACAAAATTCATCAAACCTAAATTTTATGAGAAAATAGGTTTGCAGAAAAATTTCAATTTGGCTAACTGTTTTTGTTGGTGATCTTCAAAAATGGGTAACAAGTTCTTTCCGGTTGGACCAATTTTATATTCACCAACACATCTCAAATTCCTATGATTTCTAGATTGTAGCCATTTGTGCTGCTCTACAACCATGCTTACAGAAAGTAGAAGAGTGACTAATAATACTTGGTTTCTTTGCCGATACTCTCCATAGTTTGTTCTCCCAAGTTAGCTTTAGAAGGCTAAAGAATTGGATACAACCAAGACATAGTTGCCCTAGATAGATGCATCTCATATTCTCAACTTTCTCCAATCTTTGTAGTGCAAGATAACTCACTACTTTTCAGTTTAAGCTGGTTCTGAATCCCTTGGACACTAGGTGGGCATAGAGAAGTTCATTCCATGTGTCTGGAACTCCAGGTAAGCACCAGTGGCTACAGTCTTGTGGAGCCCTGGGTGGAGTCCCTGGTTCACGGTGGCTTGATGGGTGACCATCATTTCTAAACTCTGTAAGATATGATATGTTCAAGAACTGGCAAAATTTCCTGCCATTGCTTTTGATGTCTTTCAGTGCATCAAAAATGAACAAATTGTTTGGTGGCTCGGCTTCAATCTTTGTATAGTCCGTTTCTGGTGTTGTTCTAGTGTTACAGCTTCCCCCTTCATTCCATGTTCCATTCCTGCAATTTGAAGTTGAGAAACTTGAATTAGAAAATGTTGATGAATTCTTTCTCAAGAGAATATGTCCCAGGGAGTGGACACAAAAATTGAAGTAAACAAAATAAGATCCCCTCAAAAAACCCACACATAAGCTATTGCATGTTTAATCATCAATCAAACTTAGGTGCACATAATCTTACGTAAATTCAGTGTGGATATGCATCTCTATATCCGATTCATCAAGTTACTACCTCAGGAACAAGGGGACACAGAAGAATATTGATTTTTCTTAGTTATTGTGTTTTGTTTATTGGATATATAAATGGTTGTCAGGAGCCGTCATCATGCAAAATATAAGGACTTGATTAGCAGTTCCATTATAAACACATACTACAAATATGTTTGTGCCTGGCTTGCCAAACTCAACATGTTAGATATATCTATTCATTTCCTAGTTACTTTGACACTTGTTTTTGACACGTAGGAAGAGTCCAAGTAAGATTCAGAATATGGAAAAGCACATCATATGTTGTTACATAATTGCAGCAAAACCCTTTGGCATCCCATTACTTCTATAACAACATGTTTCCTGTTTGTTGCTTTTCGAAAAATGAAAAATTGTAGGAGAAAAATCCGAATTGACCTAATTATGATTTAGTTTTATAAAGATGAGAAATCCTAAACAAATTCAATTGTTACTGAGAATCAGTAGTTGAAAAAAGCTCTAACATTGGGAATAAGATATAATCTTTGGAAGTTTGGATTAGACTTATCCTCTTTGGGTTTAGTTTTATCCTGAAAGCTTTGTAGTTTGAGTTTCTCCCCGTGCAATGGCCGCTATCTGTCTCCTCACAACTATCAGGAATGTAGAACAAACAGAAAATGAACGAGCGGGACTAGAACAAAAGCTAGGGAGAAACATGTCCAAAAGCCCTCCGAAAGAAACCAAGACAAAAGGTTTCGCAGTTCAACATCCCTCACAGAGGCAAGGGTTATTAAAGAACTAAGGACAGATGTAGCACGAACTGATCTCGTTGGGGCTACGATCGCAATGAGACCATGACATTGGGAAGGTACTTCGTTGGAGGGACCTAGACATTCAGGACATGGGCCAAGAGTTAAACGAACATGAGAAAGAAATTCGAGATATGTGGAAGGAAGTAGAGAATGAGCGTTGGACAGAGTGCTTACACAACAAAACAACCGATATGACCAAAACGAACAAGATAGCCAAATAAAGTATAACTGTTCAAACCATTTTCACAGTACACAACACGCAATAGTGGAGGATAAGATCTTTAGAGAGACAGAAAGGGGTGCTCTCAAGGACCATAATACCAATGTGGTGAAGGATGTTGGGCAGAAGTCCAAACAAGATGCCAAACATAAAAGGCCAAAGGGTCAAATTCATCAAACAATGACATGGGACCATTGGGTACCATCCATGTCATTCATGACATGGTCCAACTAAACAAAGAGAATGAGGGCAGAATGCATAGACGCAAGGCCAAACACGAAATTCACATCCTTCAGCTTGGAGAGAGGAGACAGTGGTCACAAGATGAACCTCAACTCGACAAGCCTTCGCTGCCTTGCTGAGGGGATATGGTCCCCTAGCCTATCAGATGGATAATGGTTAAGGGAAAAGGCCCAAAACAGAAAGCCATCATAACTTTGGCTAGAACTAGCATTGGCTAGAACCAAACTTTCATAAAGTATTAAAAATTCCTTTGGCATTAGCTAGACTTTTATTTTCAACGAGCGTATTGAGGCATTGGCCAAAAAGAAATAAGTGTTGAATGTTGTGAAGGCATTGGCCTACCCCTTCTCACTAAGTTAAAAGAGGCATTAGCTGAAAACACATAGGTGTTGAAAATTATAAAGGGCTAATTGGGGGCCTAGAAGAGCATTGACTTATTAGGAACTTTCTAATGGCATTGACCACAAGTCAAATATTTGGTTGAAATAAGCATTGGGTTGAATTAGCATTGGCACGAATTAGCATTAGCTAACAATTAAACAGCATTGGGTGAAACAATTATTGATTGTGTTCCAAAGGCATTGGCCCAAATGCAACTTCCTTAACTAAGGCATTGGCAAATAATATAATTTTCATTAAGTTTTGAAAATTCTTAAAAGCATTGCGAAAGTGGTATTTGGTTTTGATGATGTTCGACAATGTTTGGATAATGTTTGATATAGTTCAAAATAAATATACAATGAGATGGTGCTTGATGTTGCGATATATCTTGGAATATGGTTTATATGTTGGATTAGCAATATGGCGTACTTGGTTTGGATGAGTTCAATGTGTTAGCATTTTCCACTTGAAGCCCAAAACAAAGCAAAATAGAGGGAGATTGCAGTATCTCAAACTCCTGCTCTCTGTGCATCCTACTGGAGGTCCGGCCAACTGGTTGTGCATCCGACTTGTTTAAATGGTTATGATCTTCTAATTTGTTGTCAATCCCTTCCATAGCAGCTATAAGGTTTTATTTATAATGTATTGGGATAACAAATAACTTCTTGGATTAACCTCTTGGGGTATATTTTGTAGCCTTTTATTGTTTTAGCCATTGGGCACTTTATTCAATAGTGAGCCACAATTTTTGGTCATAAAGACCAAATGAAGACTTCTGGGTTCTTTTGGGAGCTCAAGGTATCAGAGCATGAGCCATTGGGCACTTTATTCAATAGTGAGCCACAGTCTTTGGTCATAAAGACCAAATGAAGACTTCTGGGTTCTTTTGGGAGCTCAAGGTATCAGAGCATGATGGCTTGGACTCTCTACAAGACAAGACAATTAATTTTAGGAGGCTTGTGTAGGTTGAAGGATTCTCTATATAAACAGGCTTCATTTGCATAAGGAAAGACTAATGTGAAAAAGTGAACTAGAGTTACAAACCTGCAAAAGACTTCGACTATTCATCTTCTTCAAGAGAGTATACTTCACTTGCATATTTTCTCTCTCTAAGAGCTTTGAGATACACCTGTAAAATCTCAAGAACTCCATCACACACCACAAATCCTACGTCGTGAGAGTGTGAGCCAAATCCACTATGATACAGTTAGATTTTGTTTACTGTTATTTTGGATGTAATACTATTCACAACTGTTTATCATCTTTGTTCTTAGCACTAGTTTTCTTGTGCTAGTAGCTAAGTAAGACTATTATGAACTTGGTTTGCGTGTAACGAGAAGAGGAACTGACATGTATCGGTAAGGTTGTGTTGTAAGAGAGGAGTTGGCCTCGAAACCAACGGTGTAAGTACTGAATCATAGTGGATACCGATGACTTTTCAAGAAAACGTCATTGGCGAGTGGACTATGCATATCGCCCAACCACTATAAAAATCTCTGCCTCGGGATTATTTATCTTTAGACTAAATCAAGACGTTTCTACACAAAGTGCAGGTTGTGGCACACAGTGCCCAACCTCCATGCCTTATGAAGAGAAGAAACATCGTCAACATGCGCCCCAATGAGCAACATTCATTACTAGACGGAGTTTAGGTTGTCATCACACAATGCCCAACCTCCATTCCCTGTGACGAGAAGAAGCCCCAACACCATGAGCTCGGGGAGCAACAATCACTTCTACAAGATGTAGGTTCTCGGCACACAGTGCCCAAAGTTCATGCACTGCAACGAGTAGAAGCCTAACTCCATGTTTCTAGAGAGAAACATTCTTTCCAAAGACAAAGTAGCAATGGTCAACACATGATGCCCTGCCTAGCTACTCAGCTAGAAGCCTGCTCGACACCATGTGCCTAGAGCAAAAAATGACATGACAAAATAAGAAGGAATTGAAAAATACACAAGTCAACGACAACATGATGCAATACACAAATCTTATTACAAACAGGCTACAAAAAAAAAAGTGACACAAGCCTAAGAAGAAAAGTTGTCAAAAGCAAAACGAAAAAAAAAAAAAAAAACAAGACACAAAGAAAAAATCTTCTAAGTTGCCTTCCCTTCCTTTTGATCACCTTTAGAGGGAACAAAGAGGGATTTGGGCTGAGGAAGGTTCAGCTTCTTCTTGTAGTTGGGGAGAACAGGATGGCATGTCTCGACACGGGCATTGTGCCAACCATGCTGGTACTCCTATTTTGAAAATCAATGGTGACACACACATACATCCCTTTAGACGCGTCAAAGCCATCCTAATACTTCTTCTGGGGCCCTTTTCGCCCCATTTGAAACCAACAGCCTTGCTCTACAAATACCCATGTTTGAATCCTCCAGATCGGTGCTTAGCGAATGTGTCAATTTGCACCCTAGGCCAGTTCTAGTTCGAATTGAACTGTTTCTGATTTGGAGAGCTCTATGGCAATTGAAGCTCATACGTGGCATCCATGCTCCACTCCGAGGCCGCCAACCGTAGATCCCCAACCATCAGCTCACCAATCGGTGGGCATGAAGCCTGATCCTTGGTCTCCTTGGCCTCTTTCTCAGCACGCTCGGCACTCAACAATTTTACACACTTCTCAGCACTAACGTTAACATCAACAATGCACTTCTTGGTCTTCTCCAAAGAAGCCTTGGTCCATTTAAGATCATCGATCAGTTGAGCCACCTGGTTCGGGTGTTTCTGCAGCAGCGAGCTAAGAGAATATTGAAAAAATTTCATAAACGATTGGATAAAGTTTGAGCACCAGTTAGGGATCAACCCAAGGAATGGCCCTCATTTTGTCATCTTAGATAACTGGCTTGGACAAGCATCCTCTCTAACAAATTCCCTTCTCGAATGATAAGTAAATTCAGAGCCGACCACCTCGGTCCTACCGTTTCCTAACACTGGGTCCCAGATGAAACCATATTGGACCAATGACCATTTTGAGCCAACCAACACAATAACACACTCATCAATCCTATGATGTGTCAAATCAGCCGACAATCGAAGACGACGAATGCAGAAAATGCACTCGAGTGCATTCGTCACGAAACTCAATTGATTCCTATAAATAGGGGCATAAATCCACCAGCAAAGTGATCAATCACTTAGAGGACTTATATATGTTAGGTTGATTAGAAAGGTATTCTTAGCCACTCATACACACCAACCCACTATAAATGGTACTTCAATTTTTTCAGAAGAACACTTGTTCTACAAGCTGATCATGTCATAATTGTTAACTTAGGCATTAGAGGGCATTCCGATCACTCTTCCGGGGTGTTTTTGACTAGTTATTCCTTTTACAGAAGGACTCTGGTAGACACAACTCGTGTTGTACATTCGAGTCAACCCTTTTAAGCTCCAAGACTAGTGGGGATGTCCGACAAATCAAGACCCGACAACAAAAATCTTTCTTGCTTGGCCAACAACTACATTGACCAGGGCATCAGAAGGCGAAGTCGCTGGCTCAGGAGGAAGATTGGGCCCTTGCAGCTCGAAAGTTAGTAGCTCAGAGGAGAATGACAGCGACTCATTTACATCACCATCCCACTCATATCTAGATTGTTGTGGTACTCAATTAGAGAGCGCTTGAAATTTAAAGTAGACCACTGCAAGGCCGGAAATATCTAAAGTGGGAGCTCAGATATTATTGAGCATAATATACTAAGAATGTTAGTTTTGCCTACTCCGATATAATGGGGGCAATTCAAGGAGGAAAGTTCAAATCGCCCCAATTAGGGTCTTTTCAAGAAAGTGGCTGAGCAGCTAGTTCTGGTACATGATGTTATTGTGCACTAGCATATAGTCGAACAAAACTTTGTGTTAGCCGACCTGAGAATGGTGGATAGAGAGTCATGTTCAGATTTAGACACTGTTTAATTGAAGAATAAGGTACGATTTTTTGGATAATTACGGACAAGACTTAATCAAATAAAGATGACAAATCCTAGACAATTTCAACTACTTATGAGCAATTTGTAGTTGAAAATGACTCTAGCAGTGGAATAAGATCTAACTCCTCAAAGTTTGGGACTAGACTTATTCTCTAAAGTTTTGGTTTCATCGTAGAAAGCTTTGTAATTTGAGAAGGATACAATTACTGATGAGGAATTAGTGGTTGGAAGGAACTCCAAGACAGTGGTGGAGAACCTCTATTTTAAAAACACACCCAAAGAAAAAAAGTAACAATGTGTTTGGAGCGTACTTGCCTGTAATGCACCGGGGAGAAGCTTCGGAAGAAAGTAAAAGTTGTTGCTGGGTCTAAATTTGCTGTCACCCATGATTTCCAAGCCTGTAGGGACCTGCGAAATGCTTCCATGACATCCATGCTCATGTTCACTGTCCCTGCTTCCTGGAAGTATAAGCCCCTAAACATGAACAGTAAATAAAAATCGTAACCTTAATAATTAGTAGACTGTGCGTGAGCAACGTCATTGAGGTATTCTAAGGTTGAGTAAAACTTGTGAGGATTGTGAGCAACGTCATTGAGGTATTCTAAGGTTGAGTAAAACTTGTGAGGATTTCAATCACGTCTGTGGACTTGTGTTGGTCTAGAACATATTATTCTTGTGGTTTAGAAATTTAAACTCATGAGAATTTATAGTAGCGATTAATGAGTTTTAAGTAGAATCAATTGTAAGGTGCTTGTCCTTATTTGTTCGTACAGTTTTTTGTAGGCACTCAAAGCTGAATGTCATCATAAATGTAAAATAGTAATTTTACGTGAATAATTTTAAAAATACAAAAATTGGCACAATAACAAAACGAGAAGACACCAAATTGGTGTTCTCCGGTTTTCTATTGGAACAGATACGAAGGAAACGCTATAGAAACAAGAATTTTGCAAAAGATGACATGGCAATCTTAACGAGGTTCACCCTCATTTACATTCACTAGTCTCATTGATTGAGAGGGTGTATGTCCCACACGTGCAATACATTTTGAAAAGTATGAGATTAACTCACTCTCACTCAATCAATAAGAGTGGGGGTAATGTTTTAAAATCAAATTCGAATGAGGTGGGACTTATTAGCTTAGTTTTGTTGTGGTTGATCATTGAATTATAATGAAGATAGATAGAAATTAATTTGATAGTGTGGAGGATTTAAAAAGTTGTAGCTAGTAGCCATGCAATATATGGTGAGACTGTGGGGGCATACATGTCTAGAGTTTTGGCATGGTTCCACCAATGCCCGGCGTTAAACACTAGAACACTTGCCTCAACCCACTTTGCACTGTACCAATGCAGCATATCAACCCTAATTGCTCCCCGGACCTCCTTTGATGCATTTTGTGGCGGCCGATCCAATGTTACTAGGTAAGGTGTTCTATAGTATTCGACGGTGAGGTTGTGTTCATCGAACCGCATCGAGAGGAACCCTCTGTGTTTGGTTATGGATTTTCCATGTTCTTCTTGTATTGTGGACATATTTGAAACACCCTGTGAGAGCATACATAGTAGGGACTCCCACTGATTTCTGCCGATTGAGTCGCCGGCAAAAACTATCCGGCCATTGCGACATCGATCCAGAAAATCACTTGCATTGAATCTGTACAACAGCAAATTCAGTAAAAGTTGTAGAAATCAATAACAAGTGAAGAAGAAAGGAAGCTACAGAAGTTTATTAGGTCAAAGAAATGTTATCACTTTTATATAGTTATAGCTATTCTCGAGTAGTTGGTTGCCTCTGATAATTTCATTAGGTGGAAGTAAGAATGGACGAATCGATGAAAGAGCAAAAAACATCTGATGTTCCGAAATTGAGGCTAAAATCATTTTCAGAATTTAAATTCTTTGCTCTAGATTCCTTTATATGTGTTGAATTTGTTGAGAAACGAATTTTCATGATACAAATATATCCGCACAAATTAGAAAACCCTAGATTTACCAAACCCTACAAGAGAGGAATTAGAGTTCATATATTCAATATCTCTATGGTTTGATCCCGCAAAATTAACGAAAAAAAGATTTGAGCAAATTGATCACAAGATCAACTGCACCTTGTGATCTTTTATCGTACTCCTTGCTATGCTTGATTATGAACAAAGTGTGGACTCAAAAACGTGAACCGTAAATCACATCCGATCTTCACCATGGGAGCTCCATGGAGCTTTGTGGGTGTTCCGGAACACAAAATAGAGAACTAGGTTTGAATATCTAACATTGCTTTGACAAATGAATTGGATGAATTCGGAATGGAATTGGAGATGGAAGTGAACTCCTTCCGTTGCACCTCTCTCTCTCTCTCTCTCTCTCTCTCTCTCTCTCTCTCTCTTGTGTTTGAAGAAAGGAAGGAGGGAACAGGGGAAGAACGTGGCATGGGTGAAAGGATTTAACAGAGAAAGTGGCTGAGATAGTCGGGAGGGAGTCCGAGTGCCAACATAGTTGACATATAGTATCTCTCGTAGTGGTGCTAACTTTTCATGAGGTCCCTTTAATCTTTGAAACGTTGATTAGAGATTAATAAAAACAAATCTTGCTAAACAAATGAAAAAATCTAATTTTTCAGGCTAAATAATTAAACTTTTAGACGAACTACTTATCAAAATTCGATTTTTGCCATCCAATTGATTTGACTCCCTCCGATCAACGTTGATCACATCCTGCAATCTAAATTTGATCGCCTTTGTCAACCTTTGATCTCTATCATTGAAAGCGCTGCTCATCAACGACCAATAGCCACTCCAACCCAAACGAATTCCTCTAGCTTCACTTCGACCAATATTTTCATGCCTGCCCCTGCTCCCGAAACAATCATCTTGACCTTCCACTAAGACACTGAGGCAACTTAAGAGCAGAAACAACAGAAATAAAAGTCATGGTTGTGTCCGGTTTGCTCCCAAAAGGTGGCAAGAACCAAATTCCAAAAGTGCCAGAAGCCTAAGGAGTACTAAACTGCACAATTACAAAATTGGTGAGACTGGATTGAAACACCCCAAAACTTTAGGAACCTACAGTGTAATTTAAGGGTCTAACACTATTCACTGTTTCGGGTTGGGTCACTGGGTCAGTTTAATCCACCGGTTCGAATCAAGTGATCAATTAAGTTGAATCTAGTCTGGTTTGACCCGGCTATAATATTTTCCAAAGGTACTCTATCTTTTTAGGGATTATTGATTTATCTCGACAAGATATTTCAAAAAATATATTATTATGTTTAAAAATTAAAAAAAGAAATCAAGTAAGGCAAAACAAATCTTGTTTTTGCTTAGTTTTCGATTTTAATGATTTTTTTTAACTTTTGAACGTAATTTTATACTTGTTAGATTCTTTTTTTATCAAGTGAAACGAAAATAAAAAATAAAAAATTGATGAAAAACTAACAAATACAATAGACCCATAAAAAGATATTGAGCGAATTCCGAAAAAAGTTGCTGTAGCTGAATTTCAAGTAGTAACGATCGACTTTGGTTGCTTTGCTGATATCTCAAGTAGGAATGAATATTTATATTAAAAAAGTTAGAATAAAGTCTAAAACGATATACTTTTATTTTTTGCATTTGTTTCGGACTCTTTAAAGCACTTTTCTCAACGCTCTAATCAAAAAAGAAGAATTGCGTTCTAATTCAAGATGTATCCATCTATATATAAAGGGGATTTGGGGCAGCTGTCGTGCACGTAGTTTTGCTCATTTTTCACTCGAAACTACATTATTTTAACTTATCAATCGAATTGTTATCAAAATGCATAGAGTCAAAACGACGTATTTTCGAGAATATATAAAGCAGATAAAATTACGTTGTTTTGCTTGCACTATACGCTCACTACTGAACAACATCCCTCCATACAAAGGAAAGCACTAATTTGTTGTCTGTTAAGTTTGTCATTGTGTTTATTTTTCAATTCTTACTTGCCCCTAAAAAAGATTCCTAATTACTTTTTAGTTATTTGAATCACTCCATAATTATAAGAGTAAAAGAGACAACGTACCTTTCACTATTCACTATCAAACAATGTCATACCTTTTTAATTTGTACACATATTGTATGTGCCCCGATCTCTGGTTTACATAAGGGTACGTAGGTAATGTTGATAGAGTTTAGAGATAAGTGAGGAATATGGTTTCTAATAAATGCATGGAGTATTGTGTGAAGTGTAAGATAAGGGACGTGGAATCCCAAACCCTAAAAAGCATACCTTGGAAGATTACAACCCTCCGGCTGCCACCGCCATTTCAAGTAATCCACGTCTCTCCGTCCGTTTCTCTGGCACGTAAAACCAGGATCAAGAAACGGGCAATCCTCAGAGTACGATTGGATCGGGTAACTTTCGTCCCGAACCCATTTCCCAGATGCGTAATCACAAACTCCTGATGTTGATTTTTGGCCTTTGTGAAAATCTTGGGGTAGAAAACCAATACCAAGAAAAGACCGTCTCTGGAATGGGCTTGTGGTGATGAAGAAGGTGATGGTAATAATGATAAGAGAGAGAAAGCAGAATCCACCGACTAGTTCACTCTTTGTGATCAAGATTGGGAGATAGGCAACGTGTCGATTTAGTTGCAAGGGAGGGTCCTGACAGGGAGTTTTTTTTGGCTGGGAGGGGTCCTGAGAGGGTTGATGATCCATCAGAAGAGAGGGGAGATTGTGATTAGTTGGAGAGAGAGAGAGAGAGAGAGAGAGAGAGACTAAGTTTCGTAAAGATGGCGAATGCTGGGGGGGACTGAATTTTGTTTCCAAATATAGAGGACTGACCTTTTCTGGATCCAAGAATAGTTTTTGTTTTCTTTTTTGATAAATGTAATCGTAGTTTTGTATTATGTAGAAAAAATCTATGATCTTATAAAACTTTTTAAAAAAAAAATTTCATAATTCAAAATAAATAGATTAAATTTATTTGAGTATACAAATTTTAAATTTAAAGAAATAAATTTTGTGGACCTTAGCATTACTCATTATGGTAACTTCCATTGGCGTCTATTGCTTTTTCCCACGGCGTGCACTTTCATGCACGTGTAAAGGCAATTTATAACTTTCTAAAAGAAGTGGAGGTCAACTCTCTATAATTATATATATATATACGTGAACTGTAAATATGTAGATTGCATTGAAAAGCTCAATTTGAACAAATCTCACTCCAAACCAAAACCTCATGTTGTCAATCTCCAAGATTTACATATTACAAGTTTCTCGGCATAATCCTCGAATTATGCCCATATCTTCTAATTTGAAGAATAAATTCTAGAATTTGACATCCAAACACTAAGAATGTAAAAATTAACACTAGAGAATTTCAATAAAGGCATTTCCAAACAGGCTCAAGGTATTTAGTGACTTTAGCATAATTTACGGATTCGGGGGAGGCTGTACACTATTCTGTAATGCGCATGTAATGTGGGTAAAACTACGTTGTTTTGTCTATTTTATCATCGAAACTGTATTGTTTTAATTTATTACATGAATTGTTATAAAAATTCATGGATTCAAAACGATGTATTTTTTTGGGCAAAGCGGGCAAAACTACGTAGTTTTGCCCGCATTACATACACATTATAGAAAAATACACTACAGCTCCCCCAGATCCATAATTTACTGAAATAAAAAAGTAAGTGTGGGGTTACGAATATTCTTCAATACAAATCACTCCAATGGCCTGCACAAGAAATAGCTAATTAGTGTCAATGGGTTATTTTTAACCTAAAGGTACTCCGATACTAAAGTCATAACTTGCAAGATCAAAACATGATAGTAATTGCACAATAAATGATATCATACATGATTTACAGCCATTATTCTCATATTTATAAGCTATCAAATACCGTATTTTGGTAACTGAATCTTGGAATTTCCTTTCTAATTACACATTGCCAAATTCGGCTCTTGCCTTGCAGCAAGAGGGTTTTCTTAATTTGTAGATCTTCTTTATGCTCTATGTTTCTAAATATAGGAACTGTCTATATCAGACTTTCCTATTTGGAACATACTTTGACTCCAGAAGATTCTTATTGTCTCAACCGAACGCCCAATAGTCTGTTCCTCACGGCAATATCAGTATGCCGGTCTCCCATATGCCCGATAGATGAACCATTCGGCCGCACGTCGACCAAAGTCCCGTATGATGCGTTCAACAACCTCAACGGGCTAAACAACGATCATCATCTTCTGGTTTGTTGGGCAATATGTCGGCCAAAGCCTCACGCTGCCGACACGACCTAATAATGCATCCCAGGCTAAACCCATCTTTTTTCATCATTGTAGACAAATTGTCATTTCTGTAAAGGCCTGAAAATTTTCGTAAATTTATACGATAAAAAGGGTCGTAAATTGATCCATACTGGAGTGTAAGATGTAAATTGAGTATCTAGATATGTTTGAGGTGTAGAGGGAAGTGAA
>JABCMJ010011442.1:0-24396 GCA_014822125.1 Arbutus unedo | reverse complement strand
TCACTTAATCTTTTTCATCTTTTAATTGTCTCAATGCCTCTTTGATTTTTTCAAATGTAACAAAATAATAACACCGTTAACAAATTGAGTTTTTTTACGAAAATATCCTTAATAGGTCATATTTGCTAAATAGAGCCGATCTAGTGAAAGAACAAATTTCTCTTTGTTTTACACAAATCTTTCATTATTATCATCTCTCTTTCTCTCTCCTTCTTCCTCCTTACACTACCACTATGCCTTTCTTGTCTATTTCACGAACGACGGTCAAGAAATGAACGGAGACAGCCAGAGTCAGACAAAATTGCAGATATAGATATATTTTTAAGGAGAAAAGAGTATAAGGCAGATGTATTGATGTCACGCGCTAAATGTGTACGATGGAGCCCGTGACTAGTGGTAGAACTATATAGAGGGACTTTTTGTCTTTTAAGGGTAAACGAGATATTTATTTAAAGAAAGAGATAGTCTATGTACACAGATGTGTACATATGTCCGGATCTGTCGGATGCACGTGGGGTCCTTGATAATTTAAGAATCCCACGTGCATCTGACAGTGCCAAACATATCTGTGTCTGAATCTATGTATGTAACGTCTGTGTCCGTAACATTATTCTTATTTCAAAAATCAAGGAAGGCATACCTTTCAAACAACAAAGAAACACTTCTAAGCTGAAGCGAAGATCCTATGGTGGATTTACCAAAGGCTACAGATCGTGGAATTAAAATAAAGTCTATCCATTTATCAAGACAAAGAATTTCAGTTAATTACAACATTTATTTCAAATTTAGAAGGCAACCTCTCTCTAAATTTCAACCTTTGTCACAACCCCATCTCTTTCTCTCTCTAAATTACAGCCTCTCCCAGTTAATTACAACCTTTGATATAACCCCACTCTCTAAATTTCACTCTCTCTATCTAAGAACACTGTGAGAGAGAGGAAGTGGGTTTTTGCAAAATTAGATCTAGAAATGGCGATTCGAAGCTTGTAGGAATTATGAATTTGTATGGCATCAAATTTGAAACTGAAGTCCTAAATTTGAAAGAGAAATGTCAAAGTGCAATTGCAAAATCCTAATTTAAGGGCATTAAAGTTAATAGAAGGTCATGTGCAAAATACATAACTTTTTATCCCTTTTTTTTTTTTTGTAACGGCATCCATTCAAAGGGGCTCATTGTGACATTCAAAAAAATTAAAGAAACATTAAAACAATTAAAAGATGAAGGTGATTAAATAAAACAGAGTAATAATTGGAGGGAATTTTATGTAATTTACTCCAAAAAATTTATACTAAAATTTTCAAACAAGGCAAGTTTTTTTTCAATCCTATACTTACCGATGTTGATGAATTTGGAAATATGTTTTGGAGGATTAGCTACAAAATCGAACCTAGAAATGAATGCGATAATGATCGACGTAGAACTTGATATGAACTCCAAACTTTTGTAACTTAATTATTTTTTATATTTTTTTGTTGTATTTGTTATTCTTGTATCATTTTTTAGCTTACTAGTTCGTCTCGACAAAACAAATCAAAAAAATATAAAATTATGTCTAAAAGTTAACTGAAGACGAAAATAAGTTAATACAAACGTTACTTTGGACTCATTTTTATTTTTTCTAATTTTTTTTTACTTTTGAGACATTATTTTATACTTTTTTAAAATATCTTATTAAAAACGAACCACTAGAACCAATAATCATAAAAAATTGACGCAAAACAAAAATTATAATTTTTTTTAAAATAAAAATAAAAATGAATAACTTTCACCCAAGACAAGTGTTCCAGAATATTTTATCCTTGCAGTTTAGAAATTCAAACCCAGGATCATTAGCCCTCACGGTTATTTGTAGAGCTAGCCTCTCTTAAGTTTCTTCTTTTCTGTTTTGAAAAGTAATTTTTTCACATATTTTCCACATTAGTTTTTTTATTGTTTTTTTTATTTTGTGAATGCTACAATAACTCTTTATATTTGAGGTGTTACCGTAGTCTTCTTATTTCCTATTTAGTGAATGTAAAATTAGAATCGGTTACTATTAACCCTATTTAGAAAGTCTAAAACATGAGACATTAGAGAATATGATTTTCTTAAATATAAAAGTGAATTTTTTTTCTAATTTGATAAGAAAATAGAAAAACTTGCGTGAATACTCTCATGTAGTATCACCAAAACCATCCAAAACATTAAATACTAATTTTATTTGAATGTTTGGGAAAGACAAAAATTAACAGAAGACACTAGACGAGTTAGAATAATAGTTAGTGCAGAAATGCATATGCAGTAGTAGATAGATAAACAATAAGAGCAGAGGTCACCAATACGACCAATGCCGCCACGGCAAGCACTGTCGATCTGCTTCCACAAGATAGGATCCCCAGGCGGATCTGGATCACATTCACCATCGAAAGCATCAGAAACAAGCAACCCAGCACCGATCCAACGGCAGAGGCCAACATCCCGAACCTCAAAACCCTAATATTGATGTGGGCCCGAAACGCCTCATCCACTTCTTTACTGTTGAGTACATTGATGGCCAGTTTGAGGCCCTGCGCCACTAAGGAGGAGAAGAGGAAGCAGCTGAAGGAGACGACTTCAAATACAAGGAGGTGTTTAGCGACCGAGACACCGGCATCGCAGGCGGAGGGGTTTTCGAGGCTGTGTTGGTCTGTGGTAGCTAGGGAGAGGCCCACGAAGACGGCGATCGTGAAGAGCGAGTTCACGCTTACTAGGCCGTCGAGGGCTGTGACGTGGACGCTGGTGGTGGATTTCTCCAGAGATGAGCGTTGAGTCGAGGAAGATCGCCGGTTGTTATTGTCTTTCGGATAGGCTTCAGATCTGAGAGAGACATAGAGATTAGATGCCTATGATTTATGGTACTTCTCAACACCATTAGGAGATAACATACTCACAATATGTCAAATAAAATATTAATAAATATTTTATAAATATTAATATATATTTACAAATAGTAATATATTTTTACATATTATTCATCAGAAGGTTGTTAGCATTTTTCATGATTTATATATCAACTTTAGTATAAAAAATTTAAAAACACAGATATTTTGAATATAAATATGTTCAGAATTATTAAATATAAAAAATTTCACATGCATTTTAACAGTTCTAAATGTTAGAATACATATGGAGTAAGTGTAGAGAATTTGGAGGCGCAAGTGTAGAGAGAGAGAGAATGTGTGCGCTTACTCATCCATGAGAGAGAGAATTTGTAGGGGGTGATTGTGGTTGCTTGGAGGGTTTGTGTTTAGTTTCTCTTCACAATTTTATAGTATCTTTTCTATTTTTTTTATTTGTTATTTTGATTTTAATATTTTATAATTTATTAGTCTATTTTGATGAAAAAAATTTAAAATAAATTTAGTTTATTATTTATAACTTCTCTAAGAACTCTTATCGAGATGAACTAATAAATTACAAAAAATTCACATAAAGATGATTTTTTTTAATAAATACAACAATCCAAATAAACTCATAGTGTATCGAGAAGATCAAAAGTAATAATGTAAAAAATCATATTGATGTGTTAAGAGTAACTAATAATTGAATCATAATTTTTTACACAAGTAAATGATTCATTTTAAATATTTTCTTCCTGTATATTTTTATACAAGATAAATTTCATAGAACTCTATTTACCAAATTGGTTGCCGTCATTCTATCCTCCTAAACTGGTGGTGGAGGGTCAGATATTCTCAAAATATGATTTAATTTTTTATAGATAATAATTTTTTAAAAAATACTAACGAATGAATAATCCAGACCGTCCATTAAAATAGAATGAAAATGATAGCCCAATTGCGCCGGAATGAGAGTGCATATTCCAATAATTTGAAGTCGGTAGGGTGATATTTGATGAGAGAATCATTGTCCAACTTAAAAGCTTGATTTTGACTATTATTACGACGTAGAAGATTATTACTTCATCGCCTAATTTGATTATTTAATTATTTTTATTTTTTAAAATATTATTTTTATTTTTTAATTTTTATGACGAATAAGTCTATTAAGATATTAAGTTATACATTAAAAAATACATTATGCTTATGTGATGTTATTTTAATTATAAATTATAAAAACATATCTCATTAATTTTAATATGTGTTTAAATTAATGGATACCACATAGACATGATGTATAACATGATGTGTTAGTAGTACTGTTTTTTTGTGAATTATTGGTTAGTCTTAACAAGAGGTTTCATAAAAATTATAAATACTTGACTAAATTTGAAAAAATTCAGAAAAAATAAAAATAATTAAAAATAATATTTTTGTACTTATTCATTATCTTTAGTGATTTTTTTAACTTTTAAATATAATTTTATACTTTTAAATTTCTTTTTAGAGACTGACTAATAATTCACTTTGAGACCAAAATAACAAATGCGTAATAAATTTAAATAGAAACAAAACGTGCTTAAAAATAATCAATTTAAACAAATCTTAATAAGATATTTATGAGCTAATTGCTTTTAATTATAATTTTTCTAATACTATAAAAATATTTGGATTATATTGTACAACACAAACTTTGTATAAATAGTGTAAATTTGGATAAAAATTTCAAAAAAAGTATCTAAAAATAGTTTTGAGATCTAGTATGCAAAAATATATTTTACAATCCATGGCCAAACACGTAAAAATATAAAATTGCAGACAAAATGCAAAAACTGAGCTACCAAATGTTTGACAATTGAGATAAAACGCCTAAGTTCTTATTTATGCTTACAAAAAATTAATTCAATTGCATAATGGTAAAAAAAGTTCTACTGAATTTTTTAAACAATACAAGTGCTTTTCAATCCCATACTTACCGATACTAATTGATGAATTTGGTATTTGTTTTGCAAGATTGGCTACAAAATCAAACCGTATAAATGAACGGCTACACTAATCGAAGTAGAAATCAATATGAACTCTTACTCAAAACGAACAACTTTCACTTATTCATCGAGTGAATGAACAAAATTGCTCTTACTGTATTCAACTTCGAGACCATAACCATGACTAGATCTAGAGACCACAGACTGTTCAAATATCATCAAGCCTTTGAGGAGTTTCTCCCAGTACCAATTCTGTCACACTTCTAATAAACAGATTCGAATATAGATGTGTCTGAAATTATCGGACGCACATGAGACCTTCTAGTGCATCGAATAGTTCCGAATACATTTTTGTCCAAATCTGCACATTAAAAATGCATTCATAGACTTATTCTTTCGTCATATGTACTCCCAGAAGACCCTAAACATTATAGTTCAATAATTGCACGGACAAGAACAAGGAGAAAGAGCACATTGCATACTTTTGGAAAAATGAATCAATGGTGGAAATTCACCTAGACCCCAGATGCTAGAACATTAACTTGAATATGACTAATTTTCTTCCTCATCTTCAATTTCTTTCACATGTTCAACTATTTCTTGGATACTTTTTGTAAGGTGGCTAGTGTGGTGTTCTATATCGTTTAAAACCATGGCCAGTTGCTTTCGGCACTCTGCTAACTGTTGGTTCGTGTGTTCAAGCTGTGTAGACAATTCCCGAATTTTCTTACCTTTTTCATCCTGCATATAAGAGGGAAGCCGGGTTAGAAACTACTCTTATAGATAAAGATGGAAGGTGTAGAAAAGTAAACATTTAAAAAACGAGCGAAAGAAGGGGATACAGTAAGAGCAATATGATGTCGATTTCAAACTTCGTTTGCACAGGGGAATATGTGATGATGCCTTGAGGGTAAATGCTCACAAAATGCAGTTTTTCTATCAAGGAATATATTCTGGTCAAACAAACAGAACCTAAAAGGATCTTTTCCCATAAGACTACTAGACCACCAAAGACAAAGCTGAGGGAATTTTTTTCAGTAACTCTTCTAATTCTTAGACGGGAGCTTTACCCTTTTCGAAAAAGAGATGAGAGCAACAATTAACAAAACCTGATTATTAGCCAGATAAGTATACAATTACCAAGGAGGAAATATTGATAAAGGACGAACCCGCATATTACATTCAATGACAGCAGTATAATTAAAAACGAAATTCTCACAACATAAATAGTAATCCCTCCATTTTTTTTTGAAGTCCTATTCTTTTCAGAGTTAAAAATGAAGCACTTCCCTACATAGTTTTTCTTGCTTTTCAAACAATTTAAAGAACCATTGATGTTTTTAAATTGGTGCCAAAAAAAAAAAAAATCTCGAGTCATGTACAAAATCACCTTATGTTTATAAAAATTGACATGACTTTTAGAAAGAGATAAATATTATGGGACCAAGGGATATGAGATAGAAAATATTGTTAGTGAACCAACAATAAGTTCTCAAAATGTATTGTGTTTAGGAGATCAGGGCAAGTATGTCCATAGAAGTCTCCCTCCCTCCCCTAGTGTGCCTGGTAAAAAGACACGAATTTCACACTATTATATGTTGAATCACAGATATACTTCTTGTTGACAAAACAAACTATCTAACACTACTCTCCAGATTTATGCCATTTAAAGCAAACTATGAGTCTCTGATACCAAATGCAATTTCCGACCTAAACAACGACCATCACATTCCATGTGTGTTATAAGAAAAATTTCAAATTTCAATCCAACGATAAAATAGACCACGGTATGGGATAGACCTAGAATGTCAAGACTCAAGAGGAAGACGAGTGATAGAAAATTCTCTGGGCGAGGCCATAGGATCTTGGTCTTAGAAGGATGCCGGACCTGAAATGCGATTCATCTCTGCTGCCTTAATGCATAGTTTTGACTTAGGAGGTATATTTATATAAACTTGGTATGAAAACTGCCATTCAACAGAAACTTGCAGCTTTCGTGCCAGATTCAAATATTCGGATTCTAGCTTGAGGGATGCAGACTTCCATGTATCATTGCTTTTGAGTATGCAATCCAAACACGAATTTATCACGAGTTTTCTCTACGCATTTACTAGTAAAAGATTTATCAAACTCCCTGAACATGAAAGTATACATCATACGATCAACCCAAAAATAGCCTTAACGTAGGGAAAATGGAGACTTTGGGGAGCAAGAACTGAACACACCAGTAACAGGTATTTCTCATACTAACAAATCTTGGAATTCACATTCTCACCTGAAAGGACTATCCACTAAACGACTCCATAACTATTCAAACAAGAGCTGAAAGACTTCTTAGAACAAAAGGACAATCGAAAATCACAGGCAAAAGGCATGATGCTGCTAAACATAATCCACCACTATCTTTGTACACCTATTCAACCAACTTCCACAGGGAATTATCCACTTATTAGAGACCAAACGATCCACTGGTGGCTCTAAATATGAGGCAATAAGACATGTTCCCTAAACTGTGTTGTTGTACCAAATTACAATTCCCTCTACACATGGAGCAGTGTGGAACCAGAAAAGTATTATTCATTAACCCGATTGGAAAATACGCTGAAAAGGATGGCGTGCCTTTGATCAATTGTAAAAGGCGCCATCAGATATTCAGCAGTGCATATCGTGTAGAAAAGATAAAGAGTACAAATAGAGTGAACAAAAAAAATAAAGAATGGTGGTGAATGTTGTCAAACGGAAGGAAGTTATTTATGATAATGATTGTCTCAACTAACCTGAGGCCTAGCCTGAATTGTGCCATGATGACCCTTCCCATCAGGTATCTCCAATGGGTGACTGTGCACTGTTTCAAGTTTTGTGACAACCTATTTCCCATACTTCTCTGTCCTCAGCATTATCATGACCTTGCATCCTTCCCTAGTTACCTCTCTCGGCTTCCTCACTTCAAGCCTCTTTATTTTCCTGTTATTTACCCGAAAACCTTCCTTGTTACAAAGATACCTACCACTTATGACTGACCCATCATGACTTGAGCGATGACAATTACCAACATGGGTGAGGAAGCCAACATGCTTTGCATATGCATCATAGTTCACCATGGCATCCTCTTCAGACTCAAACTCCATTCCAATGTAGGGTTCCCCATTACCATATGTTTCAAGAATAATTAATTCTCTTTCATCATATAACGCGAGCATTTCTCCCTCAGAGACAGAAATCTCCCTTCCGAATGAACTTCCTATAACCTTGTTGTCCATATCTGCATCAGGTATTCCGACGGGCTCTGCAGTCATCGTGTAATGCTGACTCGTATATGTCAAAAAATTCACCGCTAGAAATAATGAATGAAATCAATGTCCAGATCCAATGTGAGAATTTTAATCTTTCAAGTTCACAACCATAGGAGACATTAAAAACCATCGTACAATGCAAAATCGTCTGTGTTGGATCCTATAAGCTGGAGAGTTATAGATTGTGTTGGAGCCCCAATTTGGAGCATTCTGATGATGCCTGGGTTTTTGTTGGAGCTTGTGATGGTTTATGAACTTTGGTATTTGGTTCGGTTGAAAATTCCCCTTTTCACTGCTTTTGTAAACCAAAAGGAGAACATCAAAAATTGAAAACCATACCAAACAATGCCTCCCACCTATATTGCTCTAAACCTATACTCTTCAGAGGATCAGAAAAATGTAATCAGATACTCAACGTTTGACATAAATATGCACTAAATGTAACTAAATAAAAGACTCTGTCTTGTATGCAATTTGATCAACTTTCTCAATCTGTATATGATAAAAATGGACCTTAATAATTACTTCCTCTAACTAAACCCTCCATAATTATTTCAATTGGGAGAAAAAAAAAAGGGGAATTCCGAATCTATATTATTAAGAACAACTCATACTGATTCTAACATCGAAATACAAAAGTTATCATCGCTTCGTCGATATGAGGCTCCGATAGTGATCAAAACCACAATTATCAGCAAGATTCTAAGCCATCTTTGGATCGATTCCTCGTATCCATGCAATGTGAATCAATTTAAGCTCTATATATAGCTCTTAGTTATTATATTCCTCCTGTATGTACGAGCAGAAGGCAAGGACTATGAATTCTAGGGTTTTCAGTTTCTTTCCGTTGTTCTTTCGAAATGATAATACACTGTGGAGTTATATAATTACTTATTTTCGATTGGAAACGATTTTGTGGTTTCAAGGCAGCTTAATAGAATGTGTGTGTGTGTGAGAGAGAGAGAGAGAGAGAGAGAGAGAGAGTCACCCGGGACGTGGTTTTGCTTCGCACCATCAGCGATTCCGTCTACTGAAATCTCTTACTTCGTGAATTTGTGTGGATGATGATGGATCACAAAACTGTGATCATAATTAATATATTCGTTAAATAAAATAAGTATAATCTATTATAAAATTGATCAATAATGAAAGAACTTTGCATAAAATAAGATAACCAGTGAATATAATATATAAGTAAATAATAGTTCTTCAAGAAATGTTGGGATTAATTTTTCGGACCGATCACAATTTCATTACCTTTTTTCCGGGCCGATTACAATTTCATTACCTTCTTTCTGTCTGATTTCTTTTCCTTCTTTCTTTTTGCTCTTTCTTTCTTCGTCCAGTACATTACCCTTTTTGCAGAAGCAAGATTATATAGGCATATAATTGGGAGAAATAAATTGAGAGAGCCTACATAATAAATATATGTTCCAAACCATAATACTATTTAACATAAATATATTATGACCTTTGTCATCCACATGTTTCACAACACTCCCCCTTGGATGACAATACATTAAGAATATGCCCCATTAAAACCTTGTCAAGAAAATCCCAGTGGGAAAACCTTTAACGACCGAAAAATAGTACAATATTCTAATGTCTTGTTAAAGTCTTTAGATTGCCTTATAAAAACCTTGCTAAGGAAAATTCAATGGGACAAAACCTTAGACGAAGAAAAAAAAGTACAATCTATATGTTGACTTTATGTCATATACTCCCCCTCAATGTTGCATGACAAGTTCTTTAGTTGACACATTCCAATAGTTTGAACCAGTTTCTTGAATGTTGATGTTGGTAGCGCTTTGGTAAACAAGTCTGCTAGATTATCACTTGAACGTATTTGTTGGACATCAATATCTCCACTCTTCTATAGGTCATGCGTATAAAAGAACTTTGGAGAGATGTGTTTTGTTCTGTCGCCTTTGATATAACCTCCCTTAATTTGCTTTATACATGCAGCATTATCTTCATATAGAATTGTCGGGCTATCTTTGATTGAAGATAATCCACTTCATTCTCGAATATGTTGGATCATAGATCTCACCCAAACACATTATCTACTTGGCTCGTGAATTGCAAGAATTTCAGAGTGATTCGAAGAAGTGACTGTCAATGCTTGCTTCACAGAACGCCATGATATGACAGTTCCTCCATAAGTAAACACATATCATGTTTGTGATCGAGCTTTATGTGGATCAGACAAGTAACCAGCGTCAACATAACCAATCAATTGTGACTTTGATCCATTTGAAAAGAATAAACCCATGTCTGTTGTTCCTCGAAGATATCGTAAGATATGTTTAATCTCATTCCAATGTCTTCGAGTAGGAGCTGAATGGTATCTTGCCAATAAATTGATAAGAAATGCGATATCGGGTCGAGTGGAATTAGCAAGATACATAAGGTTACCTATCGCACTTAAGTATGTCACTTCAGGACCAAAAGGCTCTTCACTCTCTTCTTGAGTACGATATGAATCTTTGTTTATATCAAGTGATCTAACCACCATAGGAGTGCTAAGGGAATGTGCTTTATCCATATAAAAATGCTTCAAGCCTTTTTCTGTACAGGTTGACCAATGAACTAGGATTTCAGTTAATAAATGCTCAATTTGTAAACCAAGATAAAATTTGGTTTTGCTAAGATCTTTCATCTCAAACTCTTTCTTTAGATAATTTGCAGTTTTTATGAGTTTTTCTGGAATTCCTACAAGATTCAAGTCATCGACATATACAACAATAACAGCAAATTCAGAATTTGATTTCTTGATAAAAATATATGAACAAATAATATTATTTTCATATATCTCTCTTAATAAATATTCACTAAGGCAGTTGTACCACATTCGACTGGATTGTTTTAGCCTATATAAAGATTTTTGCAACTTGAGAGAGTAAACATTTCTAAATTTTGGACTACATGCTTCAGGCATTTTGTGTCCTTCAGGAACTTTCATTTATATATCACTATCTAGTGATCCATATAAATATGTTGTAACTACGTCCATCAGACATTCATTAACTACAATGCCTATCAAAAATCTAAATGTGATAGCATCTATAACAGGTGAGTATATTTTCTCATAGTCGATTTCAAGCCTTTGTGAGAAACCCTGTACAACAAGTCGTGCTTTATATCTTACGACTTCATTTTTCTCATTGTGCTTTCACACAAACACTCATTTGTAACCAATAGGTTATATCCCTTCATGGGTTAGGACTACTGGTCCAAAGACTTTTCGTTTTGCAAGTGAATTCAAGTAATGTCAAGTGCGACTTTAAATTAAAATACATTTTTGACAACAATTTTTCTCCTATTCCATATTTCTCCATAATTGATTGAAATTTTATTATTATCATTTACATGTTCCTCTTCAGGGGATATCTCTTCAGGAGAGATATTAGAAGAAGTTTTGGATAGATTAATAGCGTGCTCTTCATGAAAATTTTCAATTGTGAATGTAGTTTCTTTAGGAGCACTCACTTCTTGGACTTGAATTTTCCTCTTCCTGGTAAGTTTATCCTTTGCACCGATAGGTCTCCCACGCTTTTGACGTGACACAGATTCATTTGCTCCACATTGAGTGGATTATTTTTTAGAAACATCAATCCTTGCTAGAGTATTAGTAGCAGGTATATGAGATTTTGTTACTCTTTTTGTGTCGGTAAATGCATCTGGTAATTGATTTGTAATATTTTGTAAATGAATGATTCTTTGAACTTCTTGTTCACATTGATTAGTACGTGGATCAAGATAAAACAAAGTTGATGCATACCAAGTGATTTCACGTCGAGCTTCTGGCTTTGACTTTTCTTCTCCTAATGATGGGAATACTGTTTTGTTAAAATGACAGCCCTCAAAACGTGCTTTAAAGATATCGCCAATTATGGGTTCAAGATATCTAATAATAGATGGAGAGTCAAAATCAACATAAATCTCAAGTCTACGTTGAGGACCCATTTTGGTGCGTTGGGGAGGTGCAATGGGAACATATACAACACAACCAAAAACTTTAAGATGACAAATATTTGGTGGTTGACCAAAAACAAGTTCTGATGGTGAGAACTTATGATATGTTGTTGGCCTGACACGAATTAGAGATGCAGCATGTAATATGGCATGTCCCCAATCAGAAACAGGGAGTTTGGTTTTCATAAGAAGAGGTCAGGCAATTAACTAAAGTCTTTTAATTAAAGATTCAGCTAAACCATTTTGGATGTGAGTATGTGCAACCGGGTGCTCAATATCTAGGCCAATGGACATGCAATAGTCATTGAATGACTGAGAAGTAAATTCGCCAACATTGTCAAGATGAATTATCTTAATCGAATGATCTAGAAATTGTGCCCGTAATCTGATTATTTGACTAAGAAATTTAGCAAATGCAGTATTACATGTAGACTGTAAACAAACATGTGACCATCTAATTGATGCATCTACTACTATCATGAAGTAACGAAATGTTCCAGATGATGAGTGTTTAGGGCCACAAATGTCTCCTTGAATTCTCTGTAAAAATGATGGAGATTCGACAATTACTTTAGAAGAAGATGGTCTAACAATCAATTTTTCTTTTGAGCAAACATTACAAGAATAATCACTCGGTAAAAGAATCTTCTGACTCTTTAGTGAATACCCATTTGAATTATCAATAATTCTACGCATCATTATTGATCCCGGATGCCCAAGGCGATCATGCCATAACATAAATATTTTAGGGTCTGAACACGTCTGATGTATTACGGCATGTGATTCAATTGAACTTATCGTCGTATAGTATAAACCGGATGACAAAACAGAAATTTTTTTTAATATCAATTTTTTACCAGATTTTACTGAAGTGATATAAAGAAATCCTTCTTTGTCTTCATTTGTAGTTTCAATATGATAACCATTACAATGTATATCTTTAAAACTCAGCAGATTTTTTCTAGATCTGATAGAGTATAAAGTTTCGTCAATACATAATTTAGTTCCATTAAGAAATATGATGTTAGCTCTTCCAAAGCCTTCAATGAAATTTGCAAAACCTGATATTATATTGACGTTGACTTTTGTCATTGTTATATGTGTGAAATATTTTGTATAAAATAGTGTGTATTGTTGCGCTATTTGCTAGACAAGTATTTTCTTCATTAATCTTCAAAATATCAGTAGAAGCCATTTAAAATACAAACATACGCAATAAAACTTGATTATTATTAATACAACAACTTCATATTGAATATAACAAGATTACATACTACATGATTAAAGTAATAAAAAAACACACTTACATCATAAAGAAAACACACTTGCAAATTAATAAAAGCAATGATCTTAATTAGTGTATTCATCTGTATCACTAGTTAGAAAATCAAAAGTTTCATCTGGTTCGATAATGTAGTCATCAACATCCAAGAAGGTATCATCAAATATTTTGGCCCGATTAGCAAAATTTACTTCTATATTTTTTTCCTTTTTTTGATTGAAGTTGGTAAAAGTCAACCAAATATTTTGGTGTACGACAAGTACGTGACCAATGCCCTTTCATTCCACAATGGTAACATATATCTTCATAATTCTTCGAAGGTTTATGCTGCAAATCCTTTCTTTCCTTTTGGATGATTGATGACCGTTATTACTCTTTTGGTGGTATGGTGAGGCATATCTGTGGGATGAATTTGCGTAGTTATTCTAATTTTGGTGAGATACCGGGCCATTCATGTTGATTGATTTTTGTATAAAATTTCCACGATTTTGGCGATAGTGATTTCTACCGCGTCCTTGTCTACGTCTACAAAAACTCCCACGACGATTTTGAAAAGAAACTCTATTTGCCTCATGAACAGGTATAGATCTAGTAGGACGAAATTCATGATTTTTTAATAATATTTCGTTATTTCATTCAACTACCATAAGACATGTAATAAGTTCAAAAAATTTGGTAAAATGATGCTCTTTATATTGTTGTTGCCAGAGCAAATTAGAAGCGTGAAAAGTGGAATACATTTTTTCTAAAAGATCTCCTTCAGTGATATATTGTCCACATAATTGTAAAGTTGAAATAATTTTGTATAAAGCAGAATAATATTCTTGAACTGTTTGAAAATCTTGAAGTCTTATGTGTAGCCAATCAAAACGTACTTTTGGAAGAATCACTGTTTTTTGGTGTTTAAATCTGTCTTTCAAATTCAACCATAAAACTTGTGGGTTTCTTATCATAAAGTACTCACATTTTAAATTCTCATGCATGTGATGGCGAATAAAAATCATCGCCTTAGCGCGATCTTCTGCTGGGATATTATTCTTATCTTGAATTGTGTAGCCAAAGTTCATACCATCTAAATGAATTTCTATATCTTGGACCCATAGCAAATAATTCTTTCCGGAAATATCTAGAGCAGTAAATTTCAAATTATTGATGTTCGACATGTTTTGTAAAATAAGAAAATTTAAATTTAGATATCTGCTCAAATAAAACGTGTTTAATATTTGATAATTATAAATGAGTATTTATGGATCAAAACATAATTCTCATAAAAATTGAATTGCAATTATGATGAAGTCGTGAGTTTAATAATAACATGAATATAAATCGATTTGCAGATATTCTAGATATGCACACTAAATTATCATTATTATAATATACATGTTGTATGATAATTATTACTTCTATATAAGCTGAAACAAAAATTCAAGTATCCACATAATTATGCTTAATGTATTTATTGATATATATATTATGTGTGTGTATTTTACATATTTGCCATTTATCAGAATGACTAGTCTATATTTTGCATTACTCATAAATAAATTGCACAAGAATTTCAAGTAAAATTAAATGAAGATGCATGAAACTTCATAAATAAAATTATCATGTATAAATATACAAATATGCAACAATAATATCAACCATTATGGCTAGCCTGGTGGCCAAACCCAATACTTTTCTTAAGGAAGTTGCGGGTTCGAGATGGCGTGGTAGATTCAATACTGAAGACCCATTCATTTTTGTCATTTTTTTTCTAAAAAAATTTACTGACGTGTACCTAGTAAAAATTACTATGAATGAAAACAGTATATACATAAATTATAACTATTTCTTTGATTAAATACTTCAAGTATTTAATGATACTTCAGGTATTCATTTTTTTTTCTTTAATAAAATATTTTAAGTATTTATCATTTTTCTGATAGAATACTTCAGGTATTCATCATATATTTTATATGAAAAAACGAATAAAACAGTGCATATAATAAAGTATTCACTTATTTATCTTTCTTCAGTAAGATAGAATGTCGTGCTGATAATGTGTTATATATTTTATCAGTAATGAAAGACATTTGCATAAAATAAGATAACAAGTGAACATAGTATATAAGTAAATAATAGTTCTTCAAGAACTATTGAAATTGATCTTCTGGACCGATCACAATTTCATTACTTTCTTTCTATCTGATTTCTTTTCATTTCTTTCTTTCTGCTATTTCTTTCTCCGTTCAGTACATTACCCTTATTGCAGAAGCAAAATTATATAGACATATAATTGGGAGAAATAAATTAAGGGAGCAAACATAATAAATAAATGCTCCTAACCATAGTACTATTTAACATAAATATATGACGACTTTTGTCATCCACATGTTTCACAACATAATCAATATTATTTTTTATTTCTTTATTCATCGTGACGAGACAAATTTAAAACTATAAAAAATGACTCAGTAGTATGAGTTGCAATAATTTTTACTAAAAATGTTGGTCAGTGAGTCAAGTTAAGTCCAAAATGAGTTGAAACTTGTAAAAATTAAAGCGTCTACAAATGGGAGAGTTAAAAAAGAACATGAATTTGACGATCATCATTTTACTTCAACTTTGGCAGAATAATGTGAAAAATATTTTTTTGAATGTTTAAATTGTAAATAAGAAAAGTCTACTAAAACAAATTATTTGAACATAATCGGACAAAGATGTACCCAAAACTATCGAATACACGTGAAATCCTCTATAATCATGTGAACCATATGTTCATCCGATGATTTTGAACACAAATATATTTGAATGTGTATGAATAATATATGTTTGTAGACTTTGTGTCTTGTAAATATGAATTCAAAAAAGTCAAAATTTGACACATCATCATCTCTACAAACCCTCGTTCTCAGTGCTACCACTGGTTAACGTGTACTTAAGGAAACTTACAATAAGTATGATCATGATCACAAAATAAATGAAATAAGGGTAAATTATG
Organism: Arbutus unedo; assembly: GCA_014822125.1. Classification (NCBI taxonomy): domain Eukaryota; kingdom Viridiplantae; phylum Streptophyta; class Magnoliopsida; order Ericales; family Ericaceae; genus Arbutus; species Arbutus unedo. The sequence goes on along the minus strand of JABCMJ010011442.1, from coordinate 8,019 downwards.
CTCACTTCCCTTAAGGTTTCTTAAAAATATACCAATCTCCCTATAATTTAAAAAATTAATCTAACCTTCCTTATTTTTGAAACTATTAGGCACTTACATCATTTACCATTAAAATCAATCAAACGTTATTTGTAAAACTATTAAAACTTAAATTTTTTTTTTTTTGGCCAAACAAATCGTTGCATGATTTCTATCACACTCGATTTTGCCTTTGTTAAATTAAAAAAAAAATTAAAATCAAAACTCTAATAGAATTTTTAAAATTTCTTCAAATATTGATTTTTAAAAATCTAAATAATTCAGCATAAATTATTTCGAACGTAATATGAATTATGTTGCAATTTATTTTGTTAAAAAAACTCAAACTTGAAATTTCAATAATTTAACTAATAACGTTTGACTAAATTTTAAACGGTAAGGGAAATAACCACATAATAATTTCAAAAATAAAAAATGTCAAAATAATTTCTTAAACTACATGAGAGATCAGTGTAGAAGCTAATTCGAAGAAAGCTGAAGGCAATAGTCAAATAACTGTAATGACACAAACTCATTGGCATCTAAAAGATAGCCCGAGTTCACTAATAAATGTCCAATTTTCTATTGTGTTTGGCATGCTGCTGTGTTTCATGCATAGAAAAGACTAATAAAGAACAAGAATCCAGTAACCCTAACGTACACAGAATAGCAACCCTAACAAGACATTAACGACGTAATACAGTTCAGTGAAAGAAATCAGCAGCCAACTTGGGAAAGTATAGAGCTACATGAAATACCATGAAATGAAGAGAAGTATTTCCGATGAATGTTTAATACATGCCTCGAGCATCCAATAGATTCTCATAAAGCGATTTATTTTCACTTTATTTTGAAGTTCGATGAATATAAATTCATAAACAAGAATGAAAGAGAACAATTGGATGTTCCAGCAAAGGAGGATCACTACTATCATTATTCATAAAGTTGGAGAAAACGAGATCATTGGGACAGTTTACTTTGCAATATCTAATCGTTACGAAACCTTTGTAAATTAGAGCACAAATTGAAGTTCACTTAAGCACAAACACGGCAAAAACACATATAAAAGAGCATTTCATCTAAAAACAACAAATTTATTTCGTCTAAAAGGAGACTAAGCAGAAGAGCCGATCTCGTATGTTTATCCGTTTCTTTCTGTCTTTCCTCTAGTTAAAGAGTTCATTCAGGAGAACGGATTCAACAGAGAAACTCCATCTCTGTCTCACCTCTTGGGGGATTTTAAAGGGCCCCTCCTCATTGGGACAGTGTAGTTTTTTTTTTACTCAGCCAAATGTAAAGAATTTGATGAATCTCAATAACAACATTACAAAGATTACAGGGATCATTGGGATAGTGTCGATCCATTAATGGATGCTTATGCTTGAACTTACAACTAGTTAATCTAGCGATTCTTGCACATTGTGGGGTACTTGCTCCAATATGTTAAGTGGACTATAATAATTGAAACAGGTGGAAGTTTCTGTAAGGATCAGCCAAACTTTGTGTGAATCGCTTGAACAAGTGCCTACCTTGTTGAATTATGAGATAATAATACAAATGATTTCCCATAACAAAAAAACTCACACCTGAGAATTACCCTCATCATCTAATTCCTTGAGTAGTTCTACGTTCACCTAAAAGTATGAAGACAAGGATACAATAAACGAATGGTACAAACAGTATACATATGCCAACACAGCGTAGAACAAGTGGTGCCATATCGGGAACCGGTCAATTTGGACAACCAACTATTTATATGCTTGTCTTGTAGGATGTTGAAGCCATTTCCAGTATGTTCCGTTTGGAAGATTTGGCTGAGGAACAAGCTCAGGCTAGGAAGGAAGCCATGGCCAATCTGTGCGATTTATTTTGCAGGGGGTGGGTGATGGAGTTTGACATGGTGGGTGATGATGCTGAAATTTGGTGTCAAGTTGCAGGCTATTCATAATGTTTCCAGGTTTCAATGGTCCTTTTTGCCAGTGCTGGTTTGCCGTGGGCAAGAAGTTCATTTCACTCAAACCCGAAGTATTGGTTCTTCTGTTTTGTTGGTGTTGTTTGTTTTGTTTGATGAAGTTCATATGTGCTCTGAAGCAATGGTTGTGCTTGGTTGTGTTTGGAACAAGATCCTGATGATTCTAATTGAAGGTTTTGGTGCTTTTGATGATGTTGGCTTAGGAAATTTTAATGGCTCTGAAGGGTTTTTTTTGTAGCAATTTAGATTGGTGTTGTTGTTTTCTCACTGGACCGCAACTGCTGCTGCTCCTGCTATGTTCTGGTCTACTTTTCTGCTGTGTGGGCTGGGTTGCGGTTGCAGATGGTTGATAGAGATGATATTGTAGTGTGGAGAGGGGCTCCAGATGCGAATTTCTCGATCAAATCCTTCTACCATCTTCTTGGAAACATGGATCCCCAACCACAATCTTCGGAACCTCAAAAGTGCATCTGGTTCAAGGTGTGCCCTCCTGAAAGCTAGTTCTTCTCGTGGCTGGCTTGGTGCAGAAGAGTGAAGTCTGAAAGATGCTTCTCCAACGGGGGATCATAGCCCCAAGCCAGGCCCTTTGTATCTTTTGCAGATCCGAGGTGGAATCCCAAGACCATCTTCTCCTTCACTGTTACCAAATTTGGACCCTCTGGTGCACAATCCTATCCTGGTGGGGGGTTTCATGGGTTTCTCCACGATCGGTTGGTGATCTCTTGTACTAGTGTTAGGATTGGGGGATTTCCAACTCTTCTAGCACAGCTGCAAAAGATCTCTAGTTATCCATACCTTCCGTATTTCTGTGGACTATGTGGTCTTCTCGAAACCAAGCCCGATTCAACGAAGCTTAACCGCAGTGGGAAAGGATTGGTGAAGCCTTTAAATTTAGGTGGCTCATGGGGGTTGCTTCCCACCACAAGGATCTCAAGATCAGCGTCAACCAAATCATGTAAAATGTGGAGCGGTTCCTTCATAGTTTGCAATTTCCTTGTGTTACCCAGGTGGCAACCCAAGAGAGGGGTGAATTGGGTTTGTAAAAATTATTATCTAATGAAAGTTGTTTGAAATTAATTCAAGATTAAATCAAAACATATATAAAAACAAGCACACAATATAATAATCAACAAGTAAGTAATAAGATAAGGAAGAGAGTACGTAGGTGATGTATAATAGTTCGGTCTGAGTGTGTCCACTCCCTAGGAGTCACATGATCTACTAAAAACTTGACCGACTTTGGGTGTCCCACAAACCCTTACAAACTTTTCTTCCCGTTAGCTTTCTCGAGGAGCTAACCGAACCGCCGAGTCTTTATCTCCAAAACTCAATTATTTAAGGTTTGCAATCCATAAACCTTACACAAAATCTACTAATACAAATTGGTGGAAAAGATTACACAGGCTATCTTCAACAATTTAGTATAGAAGAAGATGAATAGTAAAATTGAGCACAATGTATAATCTCATTTCTTCTCTCTCAGTATCTCACTCAAAAAATCAAATATGAATTGGAACAAAGTGAAAGAATATATCAGTTTGTATGGAGCAACTCTTGATTTCTTGAGAACAAATTGATTCGAAGAGGTGCTCTGTATTTTGCAGCCCAAGTATATATATAAACCCTAGCCAATGCAATTAGAATCTTCAAGGAGTTTCAATCTTTTCCAAAATCAATTTCTTCAATCTTCCCACCTTCCATAAACATAGAATCGAACATTTGTATCCCAAAAGAAAATATTGGATCAAATCAAATTTTTACAAGAAATAAGTCAGTAGATTTTCAAACAAAATAGTGACGGGTCAACCGCATGATGGCCTCGATCCGCCTGGCCGGTCAACCGTAGGGGAGGTCTGGTCAACCGCATGCCCGGTTGACCACAGGTTGTGGCTGGTCAACCGCACCCTGTTGCATTATGTTCTGTAATCAAGCTAAAACATCATGAAACTTTCCACACAACATTCTTATCATATAATCTATTGGAAATATAATTGATAACATTGTTCAACCGTCATTATATGGCAATGATAAGCTAGACTATGATCAAGAATTGAGAGCATAAGAATCATCTTCCAATCAAACTATTATCTTAATCTTGGCATCATCAAAATAATAATAATAAAATCATATCGAGACATTATTTCTAACAATCTCTCCCTTTTTTATGATGACACTCATATGCATGAATTAATGATGATATATTTCAAGAATGGCTCTTTATATAATTATGCTCCCCCTCAATATGTGCATCATTCAACAAATGAACATTCTATCTTTAAAACATGGTCAAGTGATGCAATAAGTTGATATATCTAAGTCATAGGCTAGAGGTAGAATTTATCTAAAAAATACTCGTAGTCCAAGAATGACGAGGTGATGCAAGGTCAATGTTTTATATCCCAATGTGGCGCATATATAAATCAATATTTTCTAAACTATGCAAAGCATATCATATGGCCAAGTATGCATGGAGACAAGCATACAATGTGCAAGCCATTAGTCATTGTCACATTTTAAGAAGGCAACGCAATATCTAACAAGGAGATCATCATGAAAACATTTAACCATAACTCATAAGCGACCAAAACATGTCATAGATAGAATAAAGTGCGCCAACTACAATAAGTCATAAGGTATGCCAAAATAACATCATAGAGTATGATAGCAGTAGTACGCTTCCACTAATAGAATCTTATTGCTCCCCAAAACCACTAGTATATAGCATCCATCTAAAGACTATCTAACTCTCAAAACATGCATGTATCTCTCCCCCTGTGGCATCAGCAAAAAAATAGAAAGCATCACTAGGTAGGGGATCCGGTGGCGGGAACTGACTGTGGTAGAGGTTACGAAAGTGATCCACGTCGGTCTACAAGGTGTCCAGCCGAGTATGGACGCCAACGAACTAATCGGTCATCTGCTGAGCGAGATTGATTTGGTGTTGGGCGATGAAAGAAAGCCTGTCGGAGATGGACAATTGCTGAACACTGAGTTAATCAAAATGCCCCATGAGATCGGACCAAAAAGGTGGGATTTGCTGGTAATAGGAGGGGGGTTTAGTATAGTATGGTGGAGGCTATGAGTAGTAGGGGGTGGTTTCGTGTAGTATGGTGGAGTTTGTTGGTAATAGGAGGGTGGCTTAGTGTGGTATGGTGGAAGTGGTTGGGGAGGCTCACTAGCTTCAGCCTCACTGGTGTCATCATCTTCTGCTGCATCTTCAGCATCCTCATCTGTATCCTTATCTTCCTCAGAATCATGAACAGGGCGGGCAACACGTTTGGACCCTTAAGTAACAACAAAGGCGGTGAAGGGACCGGCAATGGGGTTGCCACCATCAAGAAGGGCAATGTCAAAATGTTCAAAGATTTTGGTAAGAAGTGCACCAAAAGGGAGACTATTGTTACGAGATGTGAAGGCATAGACAATTTCGAAAAGAATAATGTGTGGCAAATTTAATTATGTGGAAGTTTGAAGACAGTAGAGAATGAAGCATTGCATGGGTGAAACAGCTTTGTAGTGGCCTTTATTAGGAATGACGTTTGCATTTAGGAATCGATAAAATAGGCGCAACTCGGGTTTAAGGTCAGTACGTTGGACACCACCAGGCGTGGATCGACTCGGGGAAATTTGTTGCATCATGACAGAGGTGGGAGTGTGGTCACTAATCTCAGAGTCAGTAGTGAAGTGCAACAAGTGGCCTACATTGGGAACATCTAGAATATGAGCCAAAGTGTCGACATCAAGTTCAATGGTGACATCATTGACCAAGGATTCCAGTCGGACACATTTAGAGAATGTGTCAATGGATTCGTTGAGATAGGTAACTTTCATATTACAATAGAAAAGACGAACAAGAGTAGGATAATATCGTTCAAAAAGGGGAATGAGGTTTTGCCAACCCATTCGTCCGAGAGGAGAAAGGATTCTTTCGACAAGTTCAGGAGTTTGTTGGACATCTCTACCTGTGGTGATGGATCGTGTAACGAACTTGTTCCAAGTTTGAGAAACAAAGTGGGTGCGAAAACAGGTCATATCGAATGCCTGGGGTGTAGATTGGCGAGATTGACTCGAACTTGGTGCAACATTCTTAGATCGTACCATGGTGATTGATTAGTGAAAGGAGAAGAACGAATTTTGGAGGAACCAAAGGTGGATGAAAAATGAATTCTAGGGCTTGAAAGCAAATTTGGGCATTTTGATTGTGAAAGTAAGTATGAGGATGATGATGAAATGATCGAAAGAGAGAGAGAGAGAGAGAGAGAGAGAAGATGAAAATTGCCTAATGGAGAAAACAGGGGGTGCGGTCGACCTCTTTGGGTTTGGAGGAAAATGAAATGAACAAGCGTTATTAAAAATTTCTAAAAGGTCGAGGCCAATCGACCGCCCGATTGAGCCCGGTCGACCGCCCATTTGGTTGACCGAAAGCAATGATGTAGAACAGAAGGGCAATAAATATTGGCCTAACTAGGGTGTAAACTCAAGATAAGATTAAAAAAATGTGGGAGTATTTATCATATACATTATGATATAATATACTCTATTTCGATATGTGTGTTAAGAACAACATATTCTATAGAATCCTTAAAAATTCTGTTTATAAGCTATCAATCATTCCAAATTCTCGACAAATAAAATTGAATTGATCTTCATTTAGGGATTTTGTAAATATGTCCGCCAATTGCTTGTCAATATTTATAAAGCCAAGAGCAATATCTCCCTTTTGACGTGATCTTTAATAAAGTGAGGTCGAATTTCAATGTGTTTAGTTATGAAATGTTGAATACAATTCTTACTAAGATTTATTGCACTCATGTTGTCACATCGAATTGAAATATGATCATAATATAATTTGAAATTCTTCAATTGTTGTTTGATCCAAAGTAATTGTGCACAACAATTTCCAACTGCTATATATTCTATTTCAACAGTGGATAATACAACCAAGTTATGTTTTTTGCTGGACCATGATACTAATGCACATCCTAGGAGTTGACAGGCGCAACTTGTGCTTTTACGATAAGTTTTACTCCCCACATAGTTAGCATCGAAATATCTAATAAGATCAAAAGACGCGTCTTTAGGGTAGAATAACCCCAATTTCAGAGTTCCAGCCAGATACCTAAGGATACGCTTAACAACTACTAGGTGTGACTCCTTAGGACTAGATTGAAAATGTGCACAAAGACATACGCTAAACATTATATCAGGTCTACTAGCAGTAAGATAGAGTAATGATTCTATCATACCTCGATACATTTTAGTATTAATTGTTTTATCATTTTCATCTTTATCAAGTTTCGTTACAAGACTCATTGGAGTCTTCATTATTTTGCAATCCTCTATTTTGAATTGCTTGAACAACTTCTTTATGTATTTGGTTTGATTTATGAAGATACCTTCCTTCGATTGTTTGATTTGAAGGAAGGAAGAAATTTAGTTCGCCCATCATGTTCATCTCAAACTCTCCCTGCATTCTTTCAGAAAAGTCCTAACAAAGAGATTCATTAGTGGCACCGAATATAATGTCGTCAACATATATTTGCACGAGAAGCATGTCATGATTTTTAGTTTTGATGAACATTGTTGTATCGATCGTTCCTCTAGAAAAATCATTCTCGACGAGAAAACTGCTTAGCCTATCATACCATGCACATGGAGTTTGTTTTAATCCATATAGTGCTTTTGGAAGTTTATAAACATGATCAGGAAATGCATAATTTTTAAAGCCTGGAGGTTGTCTAAAATAGACTTTGTAAGGACTCAGAAATTTTCATCAATTTATGTGATCTAAAGGTCATTAATTGATTCGTATTGAAGTATATGACATAGATTGAGTGATAAGATATGTTTGAGGTGAAGTGGGAAGTGAAAAATGGGTGAAAAACCATCAGGTCAGGCCTTAGAACCATCAGGTCAGGCCTTAGAACCATCAGGTCAGGCCTTAGAACCATCAGGTCAGGTTTGGAGACCATCCATTCATATTTGAAAATTTCGAACAGAAGACAGATCTGACCGGTCAGATCTGGACC
>JABCMJ010011437.1:0-29221 GCA_014822125.1 Arbutus unedo | reverse complement strand
GGTATGTTATTATTTGCGGCGAAAGTATATGAGCTACCATAGTAAGGTTTTCTTGCCAAGTTGAAAGGCAAGCCCCCGGAGTAAAACATTCGGGCAATCTCACCATGTAATTGATCCCGGGCTCCAACATTAAAAGCTTTAGTAATTGGATTATCACTCTCACAAGTACTTCCCCTCCTCCTTTTTGATCCCAACCCTTCTTGTTTTTGGTTAAGATTGTTTTGATTTTATGCTCTCTTCTTCCAACAACCTATGAAACCCAGCAATATCTTTACTTGTGACTTTCAAACACACCCCTATACCCTCGCCCTTAATTTTCAACAGATGAGCCTTCACCCTTGTATAAGAGCCATTTTTTTGCCCACTACAAAAGTTGCACTTCCATTTGAAATTTCCTCCCTTTTCACTAACTTTTTCTAATCTAGTTACAAACCTCCAAAGTGGCAATGTATCCTCTCCAGTAGAAAGTTGAGGTGTGCTACTAGCACCCGTTGAAGAAGACATGTCCTGTACACATATCTATATATAATCAGTATATATAATTTTTAATATATATATCTGTATTCTGTACTATAAATATATTATATAATACTCTAATACTAATATTATACTTTAGTAAACAAATATTCAATCTGTACTTATATAATATTTTAGTAAACAAGTTGTCAATGCTTATATAATACTCTAGTTTCTAGCATATCAATTAAAACGGAACATCAAATATAGTAGTCTGAATTATGATGTTCCGTATATAATACTCTAGTTTCAATGCTTATATAATACTCTAGTTTCTATTAGTATTTATATAATACTTTAGTAGACTAGTAGTCTAGTACATACAAATATTATATAATACAGTCTATATACATATTATATTATCAGTAGTACTAGTAGACTAATAGAGTAGTATTGATGTTCAGTACTTATGTAATACTCCAGTAAAAAAAATAGTCAAAGTACTGATATTTTATATGTATATAGTACCCTAGTCTCTAGTAGAGTAGTACAGCTATTTAGTACTTATATAATACTTTAGTAGACTAGTACATACATATATTATATAATACAGTCTCTACACATATTATATTATCAGCAGTTGTACTAGAGAAGAGATAAGTAATATTATATAAATTAGTATATTACTGATGGTCCATCTTCTGCATGAGAAGGAGAGGAGAGAGAGAGAGAGAGAGAGAGAGAGAGAGACGCACTAGAGATGGAGAAAAGGAGGACGCCGGAAAATGCACTGTAGCTGTCGGAGGAAGAACTGTTGATGGGGCTCAAAGAAACTATAGACAGCACATGGTATTTTAGGGTTATTTAACCCTTAATTGTCTTTCTAATCCGTATATATATATATATGTAATAACGTATTTACCTCCGAAAAATAAAAAAAATAACAAAAGTGTCCGACACGTATCCCCCTTCGAACAAATTTAAAAATTACGTGGACACGTTTTCCGGCGTGTCCCGTACGTTTTCTGGCGTGTCCCCGGCGTATCCGTGTCCCCGGAGTGTCCGACACACATATGGGGACCTCCGAGGCGTGTCCGTGCTTCATAGGTCGAGGCACCATCCATGATAACTTGGATCACATTAGGTTCAACAACCAGTTTCACTTGTCAAGGAGTGCAAATAATTTTTCTCCATCCTTAGAATAGCTTGAGGCATCGATTGACTAGATAAACATTGTTCTTCTTGGACAATTCATTTAACAAATAAGAGCATCCATATTTCATCCGATCCTCTCTATGATAGTTTTGTAATTTGCAAAAATGGAATTATTATTTTCATGTTTGTATTATGATGGTTTGTCTTTTTTGCAGACTTACAGTGACCCGTATTGCATGCTAATCATTTTAAAAATTACTGTGTTGGGGTGTTGGTACTGGTTGTCTTTTCAGTGATAGGCTGTACCAGTTATCTTTTGGGGTTTTGAATTTAGGAATACTTTACAAGGTCATCTTTCTGTGTTTGTGTTTTTTGGGGCACTCAGTAGCTGGACAAGGGTTTCTTGGACTGAATTGCTGGATACATCCTCTAAAACTCATTGGAACTGAAGCCTTCTTTTTGATATTGTTGCCTTTTGTTTTGTTTCCGTGTTAATTTTAAGCTAACAGGAACGCACTAGTTTATGTTGTCAATCACAAGACTGCTAACTAAGAGGTTAGCTCTGACAATTTTCCTTACATTGTTTTTGGTGATTTATCCAGGGGAATGAATTACTTGCATGAGAATAGACCTGAAGCAATAATCCACCGTGATCTAGAGCCTTCGTAAGTTACCGTTTTTAACATGTTTTTTCCTTGTACAAGAGAAGGGTCCTTTTTTTTGTGTTTTATGGCTTGAAATGAACATGTGCACAAATTCACACAGCAAGAAGAGTCTTGTTATTCTTCTTTGATTGCCTGAAAGTGGACAAACTGTTTGTATTGTGTACGAGTAAGATAACAGGAATATATTGCGGGATGATTCCGGGAATCTGAAAGTTGCAGACTTTGGTGTGAGCAAGCTGCTAAAAGTAACCAGCAGAGTCAAAGAAGATAGGCCCTTGACTTGTCAAGACAATTCTTGTGAGTGTGCCTATTTAAACCTAGCGTTCATGTTTCCTATTAAAAGTGATCCCTTTTATTTTGGAATATAAATTGTTCCTTATTATGGTTATGCAAGTGCAATGAATTATGAATCATGTAATTCTAGTAGATTATATGGAGGTTGTTAGAATAATAGTTAATTGTAATCCCACATTGGGTAATCACATAATGAAATATGTAGTTACATAATATAAATAAGAGTAATAGTGTGAGGGTTTCTTTAACAAAAACCCTAAACACTTTTTCCTTGAGTAAACCTTCATGGTTGTCTTTGCAAAGTTCTATACGGACTTAAACAATCTCTTAGAGCCTGGATTGGGAAATTCAGTGATACAACACTATGATTTGGCATGCATCGCAGTCAGTCTGATCATTCTGTGTTCTCTTTTACTTCTGATCGGGGGAAAGTATTATTAATTGTCTATGTGTACGACATTATTATTACCGGAGATGACCAATGCGACATTGATGATCTCAAAACCTTCTTACATCAGCAGTTCCACACCAAGGATTTGGGAAAACTACGATACTTTTTAGGTATTGAGGTGGTGCGATCCAAAGCCGGTATTAGCTTATCCCAACAGAAGTATATGCTAGATATTCTCGAGGATACTGATTTGTTGGGAACTAAGCTTGTTATAAATCCTATGGATCCCAACGTTAAATTATGTGTTGACCAGGGGAGTTACTCCCTAATCCTGATCAGTATCGCCGGTTGATTGGTAAGTTAAATTTTCTTACTATTACACGATTGAATATCTCATTTGCAGTCAGCATAGTAAGCCAGTTCATGTTTGCTCCCCGCCATCCACATTGGGAGGCAGTTCTCCGGATTACGAAGTATCTTAAGTCACATCCAGGACGTGTTTTGCTTTATCGAGCTAATGGACACTTGCGGGTTAAGGCATTCACTAATTCTGACTGGGTATTGTGTATTTCTGGGTGAAAATCTTGTCAATTGGAAGAGTAAGAAGCAGACAGTGGTTTCCCGGTTTAGTGCAGAAGCATAGTATGGAGCTATGACACATACCACCTGTGAGATTGTATGGTTGCGATCATTTCTTGAAGAGATAGGATTCAGTATGCAATTGTCTATGCCTCTATACTGTGATAATCAACCTGCTATTCACATTGCATCAAATCATATATTTCATGAGAGGACCAAACATATTGAAGTTAATTGTCATCTAATACGCGAGAAATTAACCGATGGTGTAATAGCTACTCCATTTGTCTCCACGGGTGCCCAATTGGCTGATATGTTTACTAAGTCATTGTTCAAACTACGGTTAGAGTTGCTATGTAACAAGCTGGGTCTTTACGATATTTATTTTCCAGCTTGAGGGGGAGTGTTAGAATAATAGTTAACTTTAATCCCACATTGGGTGATCACGTAATGTAATATGTAGTTACATAATATACATAAGAGTAATAGTGTTAGGGTTTCTTTAACAAAAACCCTAAACACTTTTTCCTTGAGTAAACCTTTAGAGGTTATTGTTGAAGTTGCAAATTTTACATATTTCTGGTGCATTACTGGTGTTGGTTTTCATTGCTCTTGAGTCCTGATGGTTCAAGTTTCATGTGCCTGGTTTCTACAACGTTGTAGTTGCTACGTAGAAATTTTCTGCTATTTAAATGTATTTTGTTATTCTTTTCTTATCTTGTAAATTAATTCGGCTGTTGTTGAGTTTTTACCTGGTATACTGACTGTAATTTGTAATGGACAGGTCGATATATGGCTCCAGAGGTTTTTAAAAATGAAGAGTATGATACCAAAGTGGATGTTTTCTCATTTGCTCTAATATTACAAGAGGTAAAGGTTCTCATCCTTCGTCCTGCATTTTATGCGTGTAGATGTTGGTTTGCTTCCTGTTGGAAGCTTAGGTTCCGACTCTTTCTATCCATTTCTACTTGTTTTTCATATTTGGGGTCCAGTATTTGCTGATCATGGAATAGGATGATACTATGCTGTTGTTTTTGTTGTTTCCCTGAAAAGTTGATGTGTTGATGTATTTTTTACATTGTTCAGTAAATTACACTGCCTCTTGAGGTTTATGACCAACACAAACATTAGCACCCTTGAGGTCCTGGAAAATACATTCAACTGAGGTTTCCCGATACACGTTGCCCCATTTGTTAGTCATGAGTTAGGTTGACTAATGGATTTTGCTGATGCCACCCACTATATTATCTGAAGTGACAATTTTAACTCCGTGTCTAGCCTCCTCTAATTCTCCATACTATCTGTAGGACCAAACTCGAAGCTCCATACTCAACTCAACCATCATCGTACCTCTACCACGTACTCTAATCGCGTTTCGAAGTCCTACTATGGCATCCTCAACAAGACAACATCCCAACACCAATCGACTTTTAACGACCTTTACACTTTTTTTGCAACATGGTTGACGGAGTTATCACCAGCTTAATGATTTGTTTGTTCGGGGTCATAAAAGGGTCCATTGTTTATCAAGGATATGGCTATACAGATTGTCATATCTAGGGTTTATTTACTTATTTGGACCTTAGATATAATATCCGGAGTACTATTTTATCTCCGGGAAGGGGATAAAAATTTCTCGCCTCTCTCTATCCAAATCTTATCCCCTTCTATATCTCTAACTATTTACGCAAGTGTCATTATTAATTATAAGAATGTCATTATTAATTATGAGAATGCTATCCACATACACTCATATCTACCATATTTTTCTAAAAAAATACTCAAACATGCCATTTTTACTATTCACCCCACTATAGCAAATCTCCCCTTATTATTCTACCTTATTTCTGAACAGGAATCACCTCTACCCCACATCCATGCTTCTAATGGGGTTGGGGATACCCCGCCCCGCCATGCTTGGAAAAAATTTCATTACAACCAAAAAAAAAAAAATTCAACTTATTATTTGGTAACTTCAGTCAAATAATAACGAAAAAATTTCAAACCTAAATGTAACAGTTATAAGGAGTGCAAATGTAAATGAAATATATTTTGTATATCTTAAATAAAATAAATTTTCAAAATTGTTTGCCTCTAAATCCCATCCAATCTCCGAAAAACTCTTCAAGCCTCTAATTCAAATGGGCGGGTAACGGAGAGGAGCGGATGGAATTGCAATCCCTAGCCGGTTCTGCTCGGCTCCATCAAAGGAGCTCCCTTTCTGATACCCATCTTTGACCAGTGCTGCATTCCATGCTATCCCTCCTTAGCCAACAACGCTATCGTCTTTGTTGACGAGAATCAAATTCTCTGGTGTGGTTTCTATCTCCGTGATTTCTTTTATCACGAATCTTTCTTTCAAAATGACGAATGGTGATTGAGAAATCAAATGGGAAATGGTCAAATGTCTTACAAAGAAGCCTAACATGGTGGCAGAATGCCGCATGGCGATGTCGTGAATTGGTGACAACGAACCTGTAACTTCTCTTCTTCTTCCTCATCCGCAGAATGTTACTTTGACATGCCTAAGTTTAAAATCCCAAAATGGTAAGAAAGCAGATCGGGTCGACGTTGGAAGATCTGATAAGGCATGTTTTTGGTGGTGCTGAATGGGTGGGACACAAATAGCTGGATGGGTGTGTGTGGTGCAAGTCTAGGTTGGTTTGGCGGTTGCCACCGACTGTTATGAGTAATGGCTAGTGGTGGTGGTCCATTAGAGATGTCAGTGGCTTTGGATGGCAGTGTGGTTAGTGTTGGCATCCGTGGCGGGTAGGGAGGCAATGTAAGGGATAGTGGCATAATTTGACGTGTAAAGTTGAGGGTATTACCTCTGTCAAGAGACAAACACTGAGGTCAGTGTAATTTTTCGAACGTGAAGGGGCAGTTTTAGCAAGAACAAACATCAGGGGAGGTCAGTGTTATTTACCTTATGTAATCTGGTTATGTACTGCGTCTTTGTTACCAATCTTGTGAATATTTTGGTTCATGTTCTAAGAAAAACTGATATTCTGATATTATGCATGCTTCTGATCTGTGTGGCCATTCTTTGGCATTTTTCTTTGCGAAAGAAGAGTATATCTGCCTTGAGTTCAGTGCTAACTCGTTCAACTGATTTTCCATTTTGGTTAGACCAGAATTTATACGATTTGTCAGATTTTAACCACATGATACACTCTTTACTAATCACCTGAAAAACCCTGGTCCTGACAACCTTTGACTTGCACTTGACAGCTTATCAGCAATCCTGCACTAAAAGTTCTGAGATATTAGTTGCATTTGGTTGAAGTTCTTAGAGCTCACATGGAATGACATTTCGTTTTAAAGCTTATATCATGTTTTTAACTACCCAATTTTGGAACAGAAGTTGCTAAAAGTTTTGCCTATTGCCTCAAGTTTTAGTATGTGTAGTTGGTACAAGACAAACACAAATGACATCTGTTTTTCTGCTCAGCAGTACTTATAATCTATGTAGCACGGACACTCCTCGGAGGTGCCCGTGCCGGTGTCGGACACTCTGGACACGGTGGGGACACACTGAAAAACGTATTGGACATGCCAAAATTGGCATGTCCAATTAATTTAATTTATTTTTAAAAGGGGACACATGGGGGACACGGCGGAGACACGGATTGGGACACGGCAAAGGTAGATTTGTTATTTTTTTGGAAAAAGTATGTTATTACATAATATATGGGTTAAAACTACAATTAAAGGTTTAAAATCCTAAAATATCCAAAATGATCTACGTTTCATCTCTGTCTCCACAGCGATCTCTATAGAGTGGTATGTTTCTTGCTCCAGATATATGTTTTTTTCTTCAGTATATTTAATTAACTCAATCATAATATATTCATTCAGGACATATTTTTGATTTGTATTGTTGTTTTGTTTGAGTAGTATTAATGTTCATTAATTAATCATTATATAGTACGTGTACACATATGCTATATGTAAAAAAAAAATTTGCTGTGTCCCTGCCATGTCCGTATTCCTTTTTTTCAAAAATCCCGTGTCCCATGTCCGTTTTCCAATCCGTATCCACATCTGTATCCGTGTCTGTGCTACATAGCTTATAATCATTTGATTGTAAACTCGCTATTGGGTTAAGGACAAAAACCTTGTATTTTTTAAATTCTACAAGTTTGGAAGATATGATTGAAAACTGTTGTAAATCAATCCGACATGTGCAGGCAGGGATCTTGCCATGATTTTTTTTTCTTTTTCTTCTTTTTCTTTGGATTTGACACAACTTGGGTAACTCGAAAGGCACCTTGTGAGTACAGCCATGTACAGATTAGAGCAAGAAGGAAGAAAACAAGCTGTATCACACCTACATGAAGCTGGATCAGTTTTCTTATGTGTTTGGGATTACAAAGAGAGGAAATTTAAAAAAAGTGGAAAGAGAGAGAAGATAGAGGTACACAGTAGGGTAGATCGATTATCTCCACGCCCCTCTCGCTTTATATTAGATACCAGAGAAGTACAAAGTTACCAACCACTGAACGTTGTATTTGTTCTAAAACTCTGTATCAAGCTGGTGCTTGGATATTGCTAATGGTCCGCTTGACCGATACATAATCAAACACTTTACTTAAAAATCATTAGTAAAAACATCAGTTAGTTGTTTTCCACTCTCCACAACATGAGTTGACATATGACCCGAGATCTGTTCACCTTGATATATTGACTGTTTACTTCCGATATTCTTGTCCTTTGTTTTATCACTTAGGAGCCGAATCCGATCTAGTTCAACTTTATTGATGTCAATGATGAGTGGTGCTTTGTTGTCACAACAGAAGCATCATTGGACAACAGCAATTTCCATGCTGTGACATTTATTCGGCAACCACAATTTAGGTTGCAACCAGGGTTTTAAATGTAGTCCATTACAGTTCTTATCAGCAATGGGATTTTGGACCTCCAATACCGTCATTGTACCTATGTTTTGGCCAGTATTGTCACACCTAACTCCAAGGGTATGAATATTCGCGAAAATAACAAATAAAACCATCTCACCAAAATATGAACCAATTAACAGAGTTGTTACATCATGTTCACAAATAAGTAAACATCCAAACAAGATCCGGGCCCACAATTGCCCAATAAAACAAGTCCAAATAAAACATAATTTTGTTTTCCTAACACGAGATTAATAAATTGCCAATGCTCTATCTCCTTTGATCTCCAGCATTGCCTAAAAATAGTTTATCAACAAAACATAAGCCAAAGCTTGTATACGATAACATGTTAAAGAACTGGCTAAAGAAGCTTAAAACATGTTTTATAACAAAATGTGTAGATTTTCATTTTGTACAAAAGTATACATATCACAAATGTTTTACCATACAATAGTACATATGAAGACATGCGACAAATGAGACCTCTGCCACAACTGCAAGCCATGCAACCTGTGCTAAAATCTATGTCCCGTTCCAGTCTTCAATACTTTTTCGGGCTCTCACTGCCGGAATCATCCATAACACCGTCATTAGTTGTATGGACTCTCATCACCGGAAACCACCACATGGTACTGTCATGAATTTTATGGACTTGCACCGGCAGAATCACATAGACACCAATTTTAGGATAATCACAATACACACATGACCATGCTTATATACCAACATCTAACACATGAGCATGGGCGTGTGCCAACATTCCTCCAAGGCCGATTCATAATTTCAAATACAACATGGTTCTACAGGTAGTAAAGTTGAAGAAAAACGTGCTTTCTACTGGTAGAGAACACATCTTTGCTTGTACAAGCAACGCTGGTTTGATTTTGAAGAAAAGTTCTACCCGTATGACGATGCCTTCTACCGGTACAAATTGCTATTGGAATATTTTCAAAACAAATTCTATTGGTACAAAATGATTATGTTTTTTTTTTCAAAAAGATTCTACCGGTATATTGTACCTTTCTACCGGTACAAAAAGATTCTGGAAAGAATTTCGCAAAACATCTACCAGTAGAGAAATTTCTTATACCGGTAGAAAACCAAAGTCGAGTGCAGTTTGAGCAAAACATATAGAACTTCGAACGAAACACCACAATAATACATTGAACATATTGATAACATAAAGTCAATGAAATACAATACTTCCGACGAATTAAACAACCTTAAACAAGAGTTTAACACAAAAGTCCTACCTCGATGCAAGAACTCCGAGAAAACTCTAGAAACTTGTGATATCCTCGCATTGTCCCCCAACACGATCAATCCGCAGCTCGATTCCTAGCCCTTGACACCCGGATTGATGTATCTACTTTGTGTTCTCCGAGAGTTGGACGCTTGATTGATATGACACGCGACGAGTTAAGACGTTTAGTTTAGGATTTTTTTTCTAGAATGAACACATTAGGATTAAAATCTGATTATATACCCACTAATAACCAAATGAAACTTTAAACCCCCCAAGTTTGACAATATCTCAAATTAAACCCCAAACCTTCCAGAATTTACTTAAAACTCCCGAATCATCAACTGTTTAAAAATGACAAAAATAAATAAATAAATAGACGGTCTCTACAGGTATTGTCCAAGATCAACCAATATATGGCCATATCACTATTACCCCTACGTTTCGAGATACCGCGATTTAAAAGCTTGGTCATGATCCAAGGTTGAACCACAGGGATCCGAGAATCCATGGCCAACTCCGAGCCTAAAAGAAAGTAAAGAAATACATAGGCCTGGAACTAGGCACTAGGCCTTCATTTTTTGGGCCGACAGTAGGGGACCCCATTCGGAATAAGTAATACATATTAAATGGTTCATTAATTCAACATGATTTCAATAGTGTATCAGACGTATGATGTCTCACCTGTTGCAAGTTCGAATATTTCTTTGCTGTACATGGTTAAAAAAAGAATTTCCTCCAATGATCTGCAGGTTCTAAGTTTTGAACCCAGTTAAATTTAGGTGTAAAATGGTACCACCTGCTGCACCATTGAACAACATTTTGTCCCCAGCTAACAGAATAAATCATTAGAGATAAAACTTGTAGGTGGAAATATAAAAGGCAATAGTACTTGGCATTCCTTTTTTTCCCCTAATATTTTAGATTTATGTTTCTTTCTAAACTTTTTTTTACAAGGTTTGAACATTAACTTTTACAAGCTACAATTTAGCCAAATAACTTTTACATAATCTCAATCATTTATCTTACTGTTTCATTTAACATTAAAAATAGATAGGCCCCTGTGTTGCAATTTAGCCTAGGGCCTCAAAATGTTCAAAGCCAACCCTAGAAACAGATTGTTATTGTTCTGGTTTTAAGAACATTAACTGAGCAAAAATAAATTGATGTAAAAATATCAAAAAAACACCAAGGCGTCAAAGATATCCCATCTATGTCTTCTTTCTAGTGTTCTTGATTCACTGCTTGTAAGTTGTAACAAAATTGAGAACTACCCTGGGATGTCCCCAATAGGAAGACTAAAGTGTTGCTTCGCAAAACAATCTCTTTCATATGATTTATTATCTTGATTGTTTGATTACTCCATCAAAACCCCTTGTTAATTAATTTGCATGGAATTGAAAGATTCTAGCTAATGCTTTTTTGGACAAATTCCTTGCTCATAATAGGCTTATAAGTTGGCATTCTTTATGTGGTATATTTAGATGATTGAGGGCTGCCTCCCATTGTCTGCGAAGCAAGAAAATGAAGTCCCTAAAGCATATGCCGCAAAGATTCGCCCTCCATTTCGAGCTCCAGCTAAGAGTTATGCCCATGGGCTTAAAGAGTATGTTCTATGCATTTATTTTTTTTGTTGCATGTGAAACTAACCTTAAAGTTTATGTTACTCTTTTATGGTTTATTGTAGCATTTTATTACACTTCTCTGTATTTGATGTTATCCACACATCTATCATTATTATTTCCGGAGGACGATGTTTAGTATTCTTTTTTTGATATCTATAGGCACCTTTTTTCTCTTTCCCGACAATATCTGTGATTCTTCATGTCACATTCTCAGAGCATAAATATTTGGCCGTTCAATATACTTTAATGAAGACAGTGAGATGTGATAGATAGTTCCTGGCCAAGAAGCATATAGACTGACACATGATACGGAGACCACACATTGCTAATATGCAGGCACCACATTTTTGGGGACAAATAAAATCAAAACAATGGGAAGGACCATAGTTATTTAAGGCGCGAGCACCGAGGTGCAAAGGTCTCTTGGAGCCTAGGCACGAGGCGCGGGTTTTATTGAAGCAATTCGCACCTTGACGATGTACAAGTATATCACTTTATGTACACACATATATCACTGTATATACACATATATCATTGTATATATACATATATCACTGCTAATATACTGTATATACACATATATATCACTGTATATATACATATATCACTGTACATACACATATAGATTAGTGTATACACACACACACACACACACACACATATATCACAGCATATCAGCATACAGTGTATATACAATATACAGATGACTGTTATGAGAGTATATCTATATACAATATATCTAGATTATAGACAATGCATATATAGATATATATACACATACTCGAGTATATCTACATACAATAATTGCGAAGGAGGAGGAAGAACATACCTGTCGATCCGAGAGAGAGAAAATGTAGATACATGCTGATATACATTAAGAACCCAAAAAAATCATGTTTTTCACTAAATTGAATGAGGCGTGCTTTCTTGTGCGTCTAAGCCCAAAAGGCTCGTGCCTTGCTCAAGTCGCCTCGCCTCGCCTCGCACAATGCAAGGCGCCATAGTTGCGCCTTGTAGCACCTTGCGCCTAGGCAACACAAAACAAATTAGTAATTTCTTTTACTCGAAGTGTCTCATGCAACACAAGATAGATAGAATATTCCTCATATATGGTATCGTAATTACTGTTTGTCTCAAAACTAATTTATAAATACATAGAAGTGTATTATATGTCATATGAAATGAATGAGTTTTCTTTTTTGTTCTTTTGGTTCTACATTTATAACTTTCTTAAAACTGCAACAATCAATAACTTGTTGTTTAAGGTATACTTCAATTTTGATTTCATTAGAATGTTATTTGTATTTAGAAAAATACGATTTCAGTCCTCCTTGGGATAATGCATGCAAAGCTGAAATATGTATATTTTCTTGCAATAGATATTTGTCCATGAATCGTATCTGTTTAGATCATGAGATATAAAAGTAGGAATGTGACCTAAGGATTTGGAAACAAAAGTTAGGCCAACAAATATAGGAAAATAATTTTGGGGTTTCAAAGATGATTGTCATTATGATACGAACTGAATGTTTAGGAGGCACCATTTATGAGGAAGTAGGAGCCGTAAATGTTATCGATTGCCAAGTTCATGAAGAGTCTTTATGTTTGACACGTTCAGTTAGAAACAATGTAACACATTGGGGGGTTGTGGCAGAGTTGCATAGACTGTTCTTTTTTTTTTTTGTGGGGGTTTGCGGAGTGCGAGTGCCAGTTTTTGTGAAAATTACATGCATATCCCACATGTATCAGGACATATAGGGTTTGTGTGAGATTTCTTTCTTGGCACACTCAGATATCTTCGTTGAATGGTGCCCTCTCATAGCATTTGAAATTGTAGACTTATCAACTATTCTTCAGTTATGTTGTGGAATATGTCTTTTAGGAATGTGTCATCCATACATGGCCCTAACCTCATCGCAAGAATGAGAAATTGACAATCGTTTTTCACTTTTTTAATTGCCTTTGGTTTTCCTAAAGAAGCAACAATTATAGTTCTTTTTAATTTTCAATGGAGATTGGAGATTTTCATTTTTTCTCTTTGGTAGAATTTTGTGCTTTATTCTTCAACAATTATAGTTCAACTTGCCCAAATAACTTTGATGGGGATGACATGTTAATTGATTGTGTGCTTTTAAGACGTCCAAACTCGACACAATCTTGGAAGAGGTGGTAAGACATAGGAGGGGACATAGCTAATTGATTGCGCGGTTTTAATCGACATCCAAAATCGACACAATCGTGGAAGAGGTGCTAAGACATAGAAGGGGACATAAAGCTTGCACCCCTGAGATGAAATCCTTGCTCTGCCATGCATCCCATCTCGTATCAAAAGCGAATATGGATGATGTCCTTTTCACCTCTTTGGTGAGCTCATGCAGTTGTTACTTATGGACTTAGAACTTATGTTTTGACCGGTAACTTATTTGTCAAGTGATACATCATGAATGTAGAGGTCTAGATCAATGAGTTTTATAGCCAGCAAAAGTGCGTTCGTGATTAATTGTAAATTTTATTTACATTTTGTCTCAGAAGCAGTAACATAGTATACATGGTTCATTGTTGACTTTAGGTTGTGTTTATACTGGAGACCATAGTTATTGCCGGCGATGGGCGGACCAAGGCACCAATGGCCTGTTGTGGTCTTGGCGCAATACGAGGCGTAGCAAGGTGGACGTAGTCGTGAACAAAATAATAGGAAGTAGTATAAACAAGTAATCAAAGTTAGATATAGGCAAAAACATAAGCAAATTGATATTAGAATTCCTTCTTTTTATCAAGCACCAAAAATAGGGGTTAGTATTTCTTCTAAAGTCACTTGGGCCTTTTGACAAAGATCTGGTGCATAATGACAACTTAACAAGAAAAAGACCACAACTCATCATCAATAGAAGTGACAAAGTGTGGAGAAATTAAAACAAAAATCCAAATCCAAACCCAAAACAACAACAATGTTGATCCTCTACCCCCTTTTAAGGAAAAGATAAAAGGGGGAGAAAATTAAACCAAGGAGGCATAGAGTCATCGGAAAGATGGAGGAGAACAATTAAAACCAAGGAGGCATAGAGTCATTGAAAAAATGGAGGAGGAGAATAGAAGAAGTGCAAGACTTCGATCAACCAACATGAACCCTCGAGATTTCGATTGGTGATTAGTTGTGGGTGCCAGAGTCTTTAGTTGAGTTGACGATTAGTGTGTAATCTTTGGAGAAACTTCGACAGGTTTTGAGAAAAGTGCCTATACCTCTTTTTTGAACCTTTTTTTCTTATTTTCAAACCGAGTTGAAAGAGGCGAGCCTCTTGTGCCTTTTGCCTTGGCAAGAGGCATGCACCTCAAGAACCTACAGTGGGTTCTTTCACACTACCTTGCCCCACCGTCTTTGCACCAAGATTGGAGGCCCAACCTAGCTTTATATCTTGGATAAGTTTGACAGGACTTCAATATTTACCAATTTATGATTCAATACGCTATGGTTATGTTTGGAGATTTACTTATGGATGAACTTTTTACCTAGGCCTGAATTGTGCTGTCTTTGGTTTTGTTAGTTAAGAACTTGCTTCTTGTTTTTATTTGTGTTTACCCCAGGTTTTACTAATTCTATATTTGGTTGCTGAGTTTGGTCGGTTCAATATGTTCCACTATCATGTTACGTTTGAGTCGGTGGGGATTTGCTATGATACTAACTCAATGAGATATTATGCTAATTTGCTTTTGCTTGTTGGTGATGATTAGGGATAAATATTTATGAGACTTTTGCCTTTGAGGTGACTTTAAAACATTTTTTATGCCCTTGTGGTTGTTAGTATGGTGTCAGAACAATGCATATGCAAGACCGCATGGCCGTTGCGATGAGATTGTGCTGATTTGAGTTACTAAAGAATTGGTTTATGGGTGACTCTAGTGTTCACCCCTTGTGAATATCTTCCTCTTCGTCGATTTTCTTCTTTTCCGTTTTCGTTGTCGATTTCTTCCTCGATTTCATCTTCATAGATTTCTTCTTCTTCTTCGTCGTCGATTTCTTCTTCTTCTTCTTCGCCGATTTATTCTTCTTCTTCGTTGATTTATGTTTCTCTATTTTATCTTTTCTCGTTTGAATGTCATGTATGATGTTTGAATAATCGAGGTCACATTTGATTAGAGGGGGTGATTTGGTCACTTAATGAAGTATATTCTACTTTTTTCCAACATGCGATTGCTTCACAGAGGTGGGCGCCTTGCCTTGCACTATATCGCTTAGGCTCGAGGGGCCCTTGGTGCCTGGGCTCTTTTAAAACACTGGAACAGAAGATGGGTGTTCAAGTAAACAAACAGGAAAAAAAATAGGTAGTAAAATAGGAAGGGCATCATAGCTGTAAGCTTTGTAAGCAAACATGCCAGAAAAACGGTAGGGCTTCAGTGTTGTAGATGAGAGTGACAGGGCTCAGGGGTGGAATTAGCTTCTCTCTCTCTCAAACAGAAATTTACGTGGGAGTAGAATATTGCTAGTGAACACATTTAAGAGTACCAATGACAGTAAGTTCCTGATGAAATTCCCGTTTCTTCACTTAGAGAATAAGCTATTATGTAGTTAGAAAGAACTACGTATACTGCAAACAGCTCCATCGACTTGAGTTTTGTATTGTCCTTTCGTGGTTTCCCTTTTTTGGTAATTCTTTTATAGCTTCAGATTTGAAAATCTCTACCTGCTGATAGATATTCCAATATCCAGGAAGAACGTTATTTCTGTAGTTGGTATGAAACTTCATTTTTCCTCATCTTTTTGCCCTGGTTTTTTAGCTGTTAAATTCTGTAGGTCATTAATTGAGAGTATGACATAGCAGTATTCACGCATGTCATCACTCTTAATCCTACGTTTCTGTTGTAGGTTGATTGAGGAGTGCTGGAGTGAGAGCCCGGCAAAGAGACCAACATTTAGCCAAATAATTGCTAGGTTGGAAACCATCTATACCAGTATTGGTCACAAGAGGGGTTGGAAGGTCTCTCTCTCTCTCTCTCTCTCTCTCTCTCTCTCTCTCTCTCACACCATAGTGAAATTGGATCTCCTTTATGTTATGTTCATATACATTTACAAGTCAACAAAAGTGCATGACGTTGTGGAACCTAAAAGATTAATAAAGTAATCAGTCCAATCAGAAAATAATACAACAAACTCCTTATGGGTCTCTAGAGATTTAGCAAACAAGTTGTGAATTACCTGACACACTTCATCTGTGCTTCCAAAGTCCAACGACTACCTTATCCATGGAGCTGGGTATTTGTTGGCTGTGTTGGGTGCTTGGTGAATCTCTCTCTCTCTCTAAAGCACAAACAAATCCATCTGGTATCAGACAAGCTCAAGTATGTGTTAAATCTTTTATTATATAATTTCAGTTGGAGAGTGGGGACACGATTGGGCAAGGCCCCATTAGTTTTTGGAACACCAAGGCGAACTTGTGAGGTGGTGTTCCTATAGATCTCCATAAAACATGCCAAAAGTTATCATTAAAAGAATGTAAAAAGATAAACTATGATCTTGTAAAATCACTAGTTATATGTCACGTGCTTTTGCAGGTGGAAATTTTTGTATCAAAATTTGATGCAAATAAGTTGGTTGCACTTGATAGGCAAGTAATATACATGGGGAAATGTAACTTCTATTTGTTTACAAGATATTCACAATTTTATTTATGATTTTCTGTAACTTGTTGGTAAATTTGTCACATTAGAAGTAATAATAAGTTCTTCCATCATTGGAGGTTTATTTGTCACAAAATGGAAGAATCTCATATAATGGTTAGAATACGGGGATTTAAATTCTACTCTTGAAAAACAATTTTGTCATTGTCATTTTTTTTACATACTGATTGCTGATAAAAAGCTGTTACTTAAGTTCAACTTTGCCCTTATTTTGCTACCGTAAAGCTTTTTGTACAAATTGTGGACCTGAAGCTTACACAACAACTCAAGCAATAAAACTGTAGTTTTCTTTTTCAATTTGAGGTTAACAAACTTCCCCCACGTATGGTTGAAGCTTTTTTGAAAACGAAAACAAAGGAAAAAAACCACTTCTGCAATCCAGAGACCTATGGATAGTTTATTGTAGATTTGTATCTCACACATAATAGGCAAAATTTCCCTCCATTATGATATTTTGTATACAAATATTGAGAACCTGAATGACACTTGCACTGCATTACAAATTCATAATAAATTTTTCATTTACATCCAAAAAATAAAATAAAATAAGCATATTTAATAAAGAGGCGTGGAGACATAAAACATTTTAATGAAATCAAGGTGATACAATACTTGAACGATATGAGAGTACCTAATAGTAAATCCTTCGCTCTTGGATAGAAAACTTGTCCTATGAGATTATATCTCTCAACTCTCAATCTAGTCAAATAAATGGAGATTAAAGATCAAGCCTACATGACTTCCCTCCATTCCCTCTTTAATTGGTTGATTGGTGTGATGTTTTAATAAAAATTTTATTTCGGGATTGTACTCTAGTCTTGCATATGGAAGATTAATTGGTATTATCTGCTATTTTTGTAGAATTAGTTCTTATTACATTGTTTCTCCTCTTTATAATTAGCTCTCTCCTATCTATGATTATACGTTGAAATTTAATATAGCTATTCACTTGATACACATTCTCAACCAATTGGAAGAATAGGAAGATGAAGAGAAACACTTAGAGGCAGTTTGGCATGACTTGATTATTTGATTATTGTTTCGTCCTGATGTGAAATATTTTTGCAATTTTTTGTCTTTTGTCAACTTTTTGTGGATTATTGGTTCATCTTGATGAGAGCTTTCTAAAAAGTTATAAATAATGGACCAAATTTAAAAAAAGTTTAGAAAAGGCATAAATATTCCGAAAACAAAGTTTTTTGTGCTTATTCGTCGTCTCTAGTGATTTTTTTTAGCTTTTGGACATAATTTTATATTTTTTAGATTTATCTCATCGAGACAGACCAATAATCCATAAAACATTGAGGTCAAAATAACAAATGCAAAAAAAAATTAAATAGAGACAAAACTTGCTTACTTTTAAGCAAGTCAGGCCAAATGGGGTGCTTTCATTAAGTAAGACGGTATTTGTCCCACCTGAGATCAACTTTGCTACTTGGTTTGTATTAAGTTACCTCTAGGATATAACATTCTAAAGATAGGAAGTCTGAATCCCATCATTCTCGTAGAAAATATAAGCTGGTATGAGGAAAAGAGGGAGACAATGATAGAAAACATGTGGGAGAAATTCTATATTTTTATTGTAGGGGTACTTATGAAGAGTCATAGCTTTTTTCGAGATTAGTCACAATTGTTATGAGAAGTTACAACTATTATGAAAAGTTGACTCCTGTTAAAAGTTATAACTCCATGAAAAGTCACAACTTTTCATACGACACTTGCAACAAATAAGTTATGTCTTCTAGCATGTCTATTAATTCAATTATTTAGCAATTGCCCCGAAAACAATTACTAACATACTAAAGTATTGTTCAATACACACACTGTACACCCGTCCAGACATTAGAGGAACGACTTCGTTCAATACTCAATGTGACTAACGTATATATGTCCATGGATGTAAATTAAATGTATCGTTTATCCCACTTCTAATATTATGATGATATATAGCTATCACAGACTGTATACTCTTTAATTGTTTAACATTACTGTAAAAAATAGCAGAAGACGTGAAATGAACAAACACTTTAGGCTGTGAGGCATAAATAAATCACTTTTTTAAGACCAGATTTCTCCCATCTCTAATCGAGTTTTCTACTGAGTCACAAGTTTTATATTACTGACAATAATACTAAGAGTCCTGTCTCTTAACAAATAAACATGTCTCTTGATTCAAATATTTTTATGAAGTGAGGGTATTTCTGGCAATCAAAAATAGACAAACTATTCGGCCTTGTATAAGAACTTTAGATATAGATGTAGATGGATAGGTAGATAGATAATCTCATAAAAACCAATTTGTAAAAAAAAAAAAAAAAACTGAAGTTGTAACAGTGTGTCACTTGTACTCTATCTTTCTCTAATTTAGCATTTTATTAGGCTTATTTGTACAATCAATTTATTCAATGACATCCAAAGTTTGTTGAAGTGAAGTTAAAATTAATGACTTTTGGTCCATCAAAAAATGGTTTTCTTTGGACTTGGTGGCGAAGGTTATACCTAAATGGGTATCATTACAATAACATTAAAGTGGGCATAATGGAAAAAATACTCTTGAGCTTAACACAACAGTGTTCTTCTTCCTAAGCAGGCCATACTAGCTTCAATAAGAGGTTATTGAAGTATTTATGTAAGAAGACACTAGGAGACACGAACCGGCCAAAAATATGTAAGAAAGCAACATCGAATTTAACTACAATAGAGACTCGAACCCTAAACCTGATGCATAGTTGAATCACCTGTAAGCCACTGGGTTGCAGCCTCTGTTAAAGGTAAAGGAGTGAAACACTTGTATATGATATGTACATTCATGTATCTTATACCTGAAATGGATCTTATTTTTGGCAAAATTTGGGTCTCAAGTGGGGCTGCTTTGCCTGCTTGCCCTCAAGGTCAGTGCACTGGTAGACATTGGGGACACATTAAGGACACGGTGATGACACGCCGAGGACATTTAAAAGATCAGAATCCAATTCGTAAAAGTTGGGGAGGTCAAAATTGCCACCTATGCTTAGTTTTGGAATATCTGTTTAATGATGGTTGATTACTTGATTTCGTATGTTCAAAATTCTTATAATGTTTGTGTTGATTTGTAACTTGATCCCAGAATTATGCCCTAATTTGATAGAATTTTTTTTTTTTTTTGGTCTTCTATGAACTTATGATGCATAACTTTATGGTCATGGCCTCAATATCCCAGTATCGTAATTTTGTGGCTGTCTTTCTTGTTCTATCCGTGCTTATTAGCTCCACACCACCCCTCACCCACCCACCCACAATCCTCCTCGTCCCCCATTTTATCTATTTAAATACATGTCTACGTATTTCTAAATTTGGGGTCCCACATTTGGATTCATGTTGTATTTTATAGGTTGGAACATTTAAATGCTTCAACAATTTTGGGGCCAAGTTGAAGAAAGATCATGGTAGTCCGAGTAGCCACAGCCGTTCATCTCACTCTACCAGCAGCATATAAATGGATGGGATTTATGCTCCTTTTTCCATGTCTGTGTTCCGTAAGTTTCAAGTTTTTAGGTTCATGGAAATAAAGCAATTTATAGTTTTTGTTGTAATTAGGAAGTCAATTTGTTAGGTGCTTGTCCACAGGGAGGAAAATGTTATTTCTGTCTTCTTTGTCAACATCAAAAGTTGATTTGCCTTCTATTTGCTTGAGACATGGACTTTGTACATAAACTATCAATGTAATCATGTCGTTCAACTCTGTAAAATAGTTTTTTGCAAGTGTGAGGTTGGGAATTCATTAGTCTACTGCTCATGTTTCATCTATTTGAGTAATTCGATAGCACGTCTATCTTGTTACTTTTTTTTTTTTTCTTTTGTAGTTTTACCAATTGGTATCATCGTAACCATTGTGCAAAGAAATCTTGATATCATCATAATCCAATTGGTATCATCATACAAGATTCTACATCAGGGGCTTGCCATCAAGGGCTGTATCCCCTTCTTCCTTCATGTAAGATTGAACAGGTCTTTACAAGTCTGTCTTCCTTGGCTAAACTTTGGCACAAACGACTGGGGCATCCTAGTACTATACTTCTACATTCTCTTTGCAATAAGTACAACTCAGGAGTCATAAAACCTAGGGAAGATGACTGCTATTATTGTAAAATGGCTAAAAGCCATAAACTTCCTTTTCTACTTCTTGTATATCAGCTAAATGCACATCTACACCAACGGATTCAACTGAATCAAGTGCAACAGATTCCCATTCCAGCTAAGCATTTAAATTGAATCAAGGCGTGATAAATGAAGTGTTTTCAAGAGCAAGCAATAGTGCAGCTGAAGCTTAACTGATGCGTGATCAATTGTTTCCAGTGGAGGTGCTATCTGAGCAGTTAGTTAGGAATTAGTTAGGCTATTGACGGCTGGAAGTTTTCTTTAAATAAATATGTGCTTAATGTGCTTTATTAAGTAGGTTACTTAATACATTAGTAGGTTAAATATAGTCTTGATTTTTCCTCTCTTGGTTAATGAAAAAAATATACCAATTGAATAAGTATTTTCTCTATTCTCTGTCTTCTTTATCTCTGTGTGTGTTCTGCAAGTTCAATATGTATGCCTTCATTCAATAACTTGATTAGTCAAGAGATTTGGGTTAATCTCAGGTAAGTTTGCACTATTGACTGAGGTCACCGAGATTGAGTTCGAACAGAGTTTGGGCTTAAATCAAGTTGTAGTTCGCTTAAGCACATATGGATGCCTATGTCTTTCGGCAGTGTGGAGGCAATCTTCCTGAAAGGTTTCTACCCTTTGCATGTATGTTCGGGCATTTGCAGTTGCTACTAGACTTAGATTTTGTGTTGTACTTGTGGAAATTCAGTTCCGCAATTGGCTCAAGATTTTGCAAATTTGGCTCTCATGTAGATTTTTCAAAAGAGCTTTAGATATATCTGCAGTGAGATTTTGGTTTGTTTATTCGAAAAGAGTTTGTTTGTTCCATTTTGCTGGGTTAGGCTCTCTTGACTCTCTGTGGTCCGAGCTTCTGGTGAGTTCTCTTTGTTTTGGCTTCTGCTTCTGAAATGCATTTGGTGGCAGCATTATTTATTTGGATGGAGAACCTTTGTCAAGGTGAAGATTTGTTAACCTTTGTGGCCCAAGTGAAGAGAAAAGCTTCCTAGTTTCCCAGCTCCCCACTGCTAACCTTCCAGTTAAAGGCCCAACTCAACCTCTATCAAGCTCATTAATGGCTGAAGCTCTCCCTCCCCTATAAACATGAATAGTTTGATTGAAGAAGATTTAGCAGAAAACATAGTGAATGTTTTGCGTATCTGAGTGATGGTACATCTTCTCCGAAATACTAAAATTTGCTGTCCATGGAGAAGGCAATTCACTAAACTACGTAAAGTTGTAATGGCTGTGTTTAGGGTGTGTCTGTGTATGATTGTTCTTTGTGTCCGAGATGCAAAACAAGCGATTAGGTTAAGATTTCAGTGTAGTGATCTCTATTTCTAGTGCACAAGAAGTTATCCTGTTCTGACAAATTAAGTCAATATCAAATCTTAATGATTCCACAGAGCTATGGTTGAATTGCATCAACTGTTAAAACATATGTGATAAACCTAAACAAAAATGTTTATGATAAAGGGAAAAAGACTTGATATGAAAAAGTACCACGATTAGTATTGCCATAACTGAAGCAAGTGGATGAATTAAATGGCGCAATTCATAATAAGAATAATTATTGATGTCCAAAAAGTTCAAGATCGTACACTATTGATGATACAAAAATTTAACTATTTATTAGCCTAGTAGGTAGACTGATTGACCGAGCTTATCTTTGTAAACTTTCCCCTAGATCAATTTAGATCGACCTAGCTGACCCTCCATAATGCGAGCCATTTATTGAAAACTTAAGAGATTAATATAATTGGAAAGTTTATATTGTAGCAGTTCCAGTAAATTAATCCTGGCAAAGATTACTAATGAAGCAGTGGTGATTTTCACTGCAGCTTAGCTAACTGGGCAATGTTCATCGGATAAACACCATCAGGCGACATAGCAGTGAAAGATTTATTCGCTATGATCTTGTTCACAACCTCTGAGGTATGGTAACCATCCCAGAACACGTAATCATCTCGGTTTTCACACGGCACTTTCCGGGGAAGACAGACGCCAACGATGCCCGTCAGCAGTTTGCAACATGGAGCATTTAGGACCTTAAGACCTGTACAAAAAACTGAACATTTAACTTTCTACACAGTAGATGTGATTTAACCTTTCATGTCTTACCACTAAGTCATTCTGGAAATGGAAGTAAAGACACCCGACACTTGTTTTTCAGAAAAACACACCACCTCGGGGGATATAACGCTTGATATTTCAAAGTTGAATCAACATTGCATAAATAGCTATAACAGTTATGGTAAACGAGTTGATCGACTTCTTAATTAGCTCTGACGGATACAAAATTACGTACCAAAGAAACTGAAGTATGGAAAGTAGTACGAACCATAGGGTATAAGATCGGTTAGTTTCAACGAAAAGAGATCGACGTAGATGAATTTGGCATCTGGTAGCTCGGTGTTGAGTTCATCAACGAGTGTTATTAGTCTGCCGTTGAAGAGTTCAGCTGCCCTGTTGATGTTCTCTATGCAGGAAATATCGTCAGGACTTCGGTGACCACCATATTGAGCAATTACAACCGGGGCGCAACCAAGCCTTTCCAGTCCGAATATCACTATCTTTTTTGCTCCGTAGTTGTAAAGTGTCTTGTATCAACAAAGAGTACAGAAAAGCATTCAAAAAATAAAAAATTTAGCCCGTTGAGGTTAAAATAGCTGAAACATTGAAGGATCGATTAGTTTCGCTTCTATGATTTATATTCTCACACACTGTTCACGCAGATGGGGCCTTCAGGATAAGTCCTTCATTTCAAATAAACCCTTCCAAGAAGGAGAAGGAGAAGAAACTTACTCGTAATTGTTGACCATAGCGTTGAATAAGGACAGCAGACCATCGATCTGGGGTATAGAGAACACCTGTTGGGTAAGTGACAGGTACGTAGTAGTTGTTGACGTAGTCGTTACTCCCCAGTGTCACTGAATAGATGCATTTGTTTAGGTACTTGGTTGCTAACTCATTACTCCCTAATATATCAGCAACTCGAGACACTATTAGTAGATGATTTTTTAGCTGTGCATCCATGGTGATCCGACCCCCCTTCCAATACAAACAAAAACACACAAGTCATATAATAATTTCTCACTTCAGTTTTTCACCAACTAGTATATATAACATCTACCTAATTTGCAGTAACAGTATTATTAATTAACCACATTACCAAGTTCCTTCCAGATTCTTGGCGAATTCCAGCTCCCGAAGATCCGTAGTTCACCCCGGTTAGGATCTCCTTACCACTTGCAGTTACATATGGAGGTGGATATGTGTTGAAACCTAGAAGCTCGGCTGCATATTTATGTCTTTACTCAGCCTTTTGTACCCATACTCATATATATATATATATATCATCGTCTCTCTCGTACTTAAAATAACTTTCAGACTCTAGACCAAGCTTTTGTGCCATACCCAGGTGATGTTAGATATATTATGAGAGAGAGAGAGAGAGAGAGAGAGAGAGAGAGAGAGAGGAGTTGAGAAGGGAAAACAAGTATGAGAAAGTTTAATTTTTCTAAACTTTTTTATGTTCCTGGTTAGCGGGAAAATCATATGAGTTACGTCTCTTTATTTTTTTATTAAAATTTATTTTTTCCCAAAATTTATTGTCTGAAAAATAAAATAATTGAAGTAATCTTTCTTACACAGGTATAAAGTTATTATTCAACTTTCTCATGAATTATTTTTACCAAATGAACAGAAAAGAAAGTAAATTTCCTTTTCATTTATGTTAACGTCCATTAAAATTTTCTATTCGACGATATGTTTATACCCTTTTCTTGACAAGTGAAAGGAACCATGAGGTATTATCAAAATGGTTCAAAGGGAGAATCTAGCATGAATATAAGCTTTGTTCACAACTCTTGTACTATGCAAATAATATGTCAAACAAAACATAGTGTGTAGCTACTATTCGCTTAGCTTCTTGTTCAGAGTGTTGATATTTTTTTTTTGTAGAGACCGTGTGCTTGATTTGGCTCTTCATTTTCTGTCTACACATGGAGAGCCCGATTAAGCACATAGTCCTCTTTTTCAATAGCACTATTGTCTATAGAATAGCAGGAATCGAGGCATACCAAGGAGATCAGTCGAAGTTCGACCATTAGTGAACCTTCCGGTTGGTACGCCTGCAGGAAGGTCAATCCCGTAGGGTCGGAAATTGGCTTTAGCTAGAGACTTAAGGCCTATATTGTTACCATTATCAACAGCTGAATCGCCGAAGATAAAGTAACAAGGTACTTGTGGTTTTGCAGCAACAAGATTTTGCAAACTCAAGAATGGTAGCAATGGAAGTAGGACAAGCCATGTCATAAGCTTGGATGCCATCGGTGGATCGATGTCGGAACGGGGAAGAAGAAAGATATATGTGTATATTTAGAGGAGTAACAAAAACATTTACAGGGAAGAAATTAAAAGGAAGAGTTGATAATAGGGTTAGACAAAAGGATGATGTGATGAACAGAAAACTTGGAGGAGGCCAAGAAAATTTTGAAGGGGGAGGCCCAAAGTGTAATCAAACTGGGAGTGTGGGCACCTATATATTGTGTTGATACCCGTTTCAATTCTTTCCGCTAAAAAAATTAAATACAAGTGGGAGTGCACCTATTATTAGCACGGGCAACTGATCATTTATTGTGAGTTGTAATGTAAGATTGAAAGATTGGCTAAAATGACACTAACAAATGTTGGATTCTATAGCGGGCGATCAACGCTATCAAAAGTAATAGTTAGGTAGCGTTTATAAGAATGTTAAGTTAGTCCAAGTGATAGTCTTCATTTTTTTATAGCATTTGTTAAACGCTATAAATAAAATTTATAGTATTTAATTTTCATAACTTTTTTTGCATGTCGTGAATACAAGCTATAGTATTTATTTTTATAGCATTCTTGAAACGCTATAAATAAACGTTACATCTATAGTATCTATTTTTTAATAGCATTCTTGGACTGCTATGAATAAGTATTATAATAGTTAATTTTTGTAGCGTTTTGTACATATTGTGAACACAAGCTATATTATCTACTTTTTTATAGTATTCTTGATATGGTGTAAACAATAGTATAGTATTCTACTATTATTTTATTTTATTTTTAAAGACAAAGAAGAATGAATATATTAAACATAGAGAATCAACAAAGGCTACAAGCGACAAAGAAAATTAACTAAAAAATTGAATGTCACCTAGGAATGAAACCCCAAAATAATAATGTTTTGAAGAGTTGTAACATTGAATTACAATATGACACAACACAAGGAAACCTTCCAAACTCCTATAGCAGAAATTGACGTTTCATATGTGAAAGCCATATTACCAAACAATTGAGCACATCATATCACCATACAGCCAAACAATAATAAAACATCATAACAACAGTAGATGTCTCATGGAAGAGCAAGTGATGACTGAACCATTCATCACCTTTGAAATCCAGAAGCAAAGCATCTAAGTGCAGCAGACCAGCAAGAGAAAAGCGAGAGTAGAGTTGGAATCTAAAAACTAAAGATCCTTAGTGTACAAAATTCAAAAACAAAAATCTAAGTGCAGTGGTAGAATAACCAAATGCAGCAGCAAAACATTCAAAACATTAGAACAGCAAAAGATAAAAAACATACACACATGTAGAATAGAAAATATACCCCGATTTGAAATTGGTAGTTAGAGTTTCATGGTCCCCAAACTTGTAAAAGAAATGGAGAGCATATAAACTTGTACAGAAATATCGACAATAACCATTTGAAAAATTAGAATTGTTGTATGGGGGTGAAAGCTCTCGAGAAATTCAGAGAGTAATGAGTGCGTACCTCGCCTTTTAGTTGACTTCCACACTTATACTCTAGGTTAAAGCGCAATCACAGGCTGACTAAGGGCCTTGATTGGTGTGTGTTATCTTTCCCACTAAGAAGGTCATATCTTTCCTGGTATGCTTCCGAATGTAGTGCTTACGTTCAGTTCGCTCTTCTCACGCTGTAAAGACATTTTCTTATTGGTCGGCACTCAAGTGCTTGAGGTTGGCAGAATTGGGCTCATCAAATATGATTCGAGACTCATCTATGGATAAGATAGAAGTGTCCTTTTTCACCGTCAGGATCATCCAATTGTTACTTTAGGAGGTTTATCAGGATCCAAATTAGGGTGTCTATAGCATCGCTTCAATCCACTTCGTGAGGTAGTCATTCACCATGCTAGCAAACATGTTTTGCCAGATCCCCATGAGGAGTGGCCCAACGATATCTATCGCCCACGGAGCGAAAGGCAAAGGGCTCTAAATGGGGGTTAGCTCTTCTAGGGTTGATGATGGAGGTTGGAGACCTTTTGGCACTTGTCACACTTTTGCACAAAATATGCATCCTCCTCCTTCATTGTCGGCTCATAATAACCTACCCGGATAGCCTCCTTTCTCAGTGCTCTACTTCTCGAATGGTTCCCACAAACTCCCTAATATATATCCTGGAGAATGTATTGCCCCTCGTGTTCTGACACACACATGGGCAACAACATGGAATATGCCGTTTTGTCAAGATGCCATTCATCAGTGTGCACTTACTCAATATGTACTCGACCTTCTTGGCTTCTATTCGATCGGATGGCAGCTCTCCATCTCTAGATCTCTCAAATATCGGATTATGGTCTTTGCCCACACCATACACACTTGATTTGCGTCCACCTCCTCCTGAAGCTGACTGATGCTTGGCTCCATTAGGTATTTGATGGGGGCGTCTAGGCTGAGCACTCTTTATGGGCACTAGCTAGCCAAGCCAGTGCATCCGCTCGGTTATTCTGCTCTCTAGGTATGCGAACGATTTGGACCAACTCAAAAAGCCCCTCTTCGCTTGGTTCACCGCCTCCTTGTATTTCTTCATCATGTCCTTCTTGGCCTTTGCCTCTCTGTTGGCTTGGGAGACCACAAGTTGTGAATCGCTACATAACCTGACCTACTCTACTTCTATGTGTCGGCACAATCTTAGGGCAATTATGGTCGCCTCATACTCTACTTCATTATTGGTCACCTTGAACTTAAATCGAAAGGTGTACTTCAAGGTGTCCCCCCTCCAAGGAGGTAAGTTAGCACTATCCTTACTCCATTGGCTTGATTTGCATCCGGCCTGTCAACATTAGTTGCCCAAATCTGCTCAGTCTCAATGGAAACCTCCCGCCCTGCTACTAGTTCTGTGACTTTAGAGTTTATACTTTACTCTTCATTTCTCTCTGTGAGCCCGACCAAGAAGTCTGCCATAAGTTTCCTTTTAACCGTCTTCTACGACTTGTACTTGATGTCAAATTCTCCAAGTTCCATCAACCACTTCACCAACCACCTAGAGGTTTTTTGGTTTTTGCAAAACTTGCTACATAGGTTGGTCGATAAGCACCATGATAGTATGAGCCCCAAAATATGGTTAGTTGCTGAGTAGACGTATCCAAAATGAAAGCTAATTGGTCAATCGAGTAGTATTGGCTCTTTGATCCTTTGCAGGACCGACTAGCGTAATACACGGGCTTGAACTCCCCTCCCCCCTTTTTCTGATTTGGGCAGCATTCACAGTTGAGTTTGAAGCTTCCAGGTACAAGTACAACTCAGCACCATGAATCATGCATGAGGGCATTAGTGGGAGGCCAAGTATTCTTTCAGTCGGTCGAACACTTCTTCACACTCTGAAGTCCACTCGAAAGCTTTCCTTAGGGTTTTGATGAACCATAAACACTTTTTGATTGCCTGACTGACGAACCTGTTTAGTACATCCACTCTTTCAATCAAGCATTGGACCTCCTTCACTATTTTAGTGGATTGCATATTGAGAATGACCTCTATTTTCTCCGGATTGTTCTCGATCCCCCTCTCGCTGGCCAGAAACCCTAAGAACATCCTGGTCATAACCCCAAACACATACTTAGCAATGTTAAGCATAATCCCATATCTTCTCAAAATCTTGAACATCTTTCCTAGATCAGTCAAGTGGTCGAAGGCCATTTTACTCTTGGTCAACATGTCATTCACGTACACCTCTATGTTCCTCCCTAGCTATTCTCTGAACATCATGTTGACCAGGCAGTGATATGTGGCTCCCACATTTTTAATTTCGAATGACATCAAGTTTTAATAGAATAGGC
>JABCMJ010011427.1:0-35728 GCA_014822125.1 Arbutus unedo | reverse complement strand
ATGGTTAAGTAAAAGATGCTAAATAACTCCATGTATGAGACTCTTTAAAAATTATGTAGCTGTTAAACAATTTTCATTTTTCGCGCATATCAAGTCAAGAAATAATTCTGCCCCGTTCAACAATTCATTATTCGCGAGGGGGGGGCCGAGGAAATTTCCGGGCGCGACACACGGGATGCCCAAATATCAATTTCAATTCAACATTTTAAGTTCCCAAATCCATACTTAAATATCCAACTAAAACATGCTTTCAAGGTGATCATGCGATTTGTTTGTGTAACGTAAGCATACATAATCATGGCATAACAATATGGAGAGATATGTTCTTGAAATAGGAGTAGCATTCTAACATGGTAAGATGGCATAGGATAATGCAAAATATGAAATTTGAATAGAAATCATGATTATATTGCGTAAAGGTTTGCTAATTGGTTTAGAACATGATCTCTAAGTTAGAGTGATCCTAACGTCATAGGTATTAGAACGCGTAAAGGTTTGGTAATTGGTTTAGAACATGATCTCTAAGTTAGAGTAAATCATCCGATTGAAGTTTGAGTTTTCAAGGTAGGAATGACTTCGAAGGTAGAAAGTCACATGGATGGTTATTCTAGGATATCCGGATGGGATGGGTTTACATAGGCAAAAATGAGATTACATAGGTAAGGAAATCCGGATGGGTTGTCCAAGCAATCCGGATTGGATTCTTAGGGTCACAAGACATAGTTGGCCAGTCACCTAGCTCATCCAGATGGATTCTAGGGTCATCCGGATGGATTGTGTAAGCAAAATGTCTAACAGGGACGAAATTCATCTGGATAGATGAAAAGTTCATCCGGATGAATTCTAAAGTCATCTGAATGGTTTGAGGTTTCTAAGGCGATACTTAATATAGGGGTGAACCCCATCCAAATGGATGAAAAGTTCATTCGGATGAAGCCTGAGTTTTCTAAGGTAAAATTAAAGGCATAGGAAGATTTTATCCTGAAGGATAAAGAGTTCATCCAGATGGGGTGACCGTCTTCTTCGAGAATTGAGCTGCTTGTTTCATGATGAACTCTAAGCTTTATAATTAGACTCTAAACATTAAAACTGGTTATCAAGGATAAAAGAACTTACCTCTAAGTGATAAATGAGGCCGAATTGAATCGATTGAAAATGGGAACGTGAGCTCCAAATTGTGAAATCGTCAACTGAGTTTTCCTTGGTTTTTCTTCTTGTTCCTTCTCCTTCCACTAATTTCTCTCACTCTCTAGCTCTCTATCAATGTCAAGATTTCAGTCCATAGTGGAGGAAAACAAAGAGATGGAAGGGCCATTTATGGACCATGGGTGAGAACTCAATTCAACAGATGAGAGGAGATCAAGGAGCATGGAAGGAGGAGGAGAGTGGAGTGAGGAAGAAGGCTTGAGTTGCCAAGGCAGGAGGTTGGAGGTGATGGCCATGGTAGGCTGAAATCAAAGGGGTTGTGGGCTACTAAAATTATGGAGGCAGAGGATGACGTCACAGTGAACCAAAGGAAAAGGATTTCATGTAGGGGGAAACACACACACACAAAAGAAAACTCATAATATATTATACACATAGGTGTTTAAGTGTAGTACGCGAACGAAATATGAAAAATGCAAATAAATTTTAATGTGCACGAATTAAATTATGTTATGCACAAATTATATTGTTTATGCAAATCAAAATTTTAGAAGATAGAAGAAATTTTAGTTATATCAAATTATTAAATTCAGGTCTTTACAAATATGCTTTTTTTAACGTAAATAGCCTGAAACAAGACAAATGAAATCTTTCTTGAAGTATCAATTAATTCGTTAGAATAAAGCATGCATGTAAGCAATAATGGATATGTTGAGTGACATAATTATGAAATAAAGTGAACTCAACTCACCTTGTAACTTGAAAGTTACTAGTCACTAACAACTCAGCATTCAAAAAAGATAAAAATCAAAAACCCCTTGACTCATTACCAATCAAACATATGCACAATTTCTAAATGATGCATGAGAAAAGTGCAACTTCGACACACATACAAATGTCGATCCCGCCTACAAAAAAGTTTTGAACAAGACTAAACAAATCTAGCTAATGAATGCGAAAGAGTAATGAAAATCAAAGCGAGCTTCAATTTCAAGATTCACATATTTCTCTCGCAAATGAATTTACTCAATTGAAGCACAAGAACACATCCCATGAATAGCGCAACAGATATGCAAAGTAGAGAGTAAAATAACTAAGCAAAAAGAAATTCAGCACTCAATTCAAGACTAAGTTATGCATTTGTTCATCAATCCATATGAAATTAAAGAAGAACATGCCACACTCATTATCACGAAATATCTCACATGCATCAGGATGATTGTATAGAGTGTCACATGGATCAACAAAGGACTTTCAAGCATATAATGACCTTGGGTTTCGAAGGATGAAAAGGCAAAATCAGTACCAGACTATACTAACTTGGGTCAACTACCCGGTGATCGGCACTACTTCTTAACTACCCACAACAACTACTCACAATCACTCATACTTTATGTCTCCATCACCGACTGCTTCTCCCTCATTTTGAATTCTCTCTTCATCATTCTCGGATTGATACAATTCTCTAAATGTTCCCCTATATTGTCTACACAATAATTCGACACCTCCCTTTTTTTCTTCTTGTACATTTTTATGATTTTCAATTCAAAGAAGAAGATAATATTCATCCACTCCTAAACTCTGTCTTTGCATATTTGTGTCTTAAGTCTGAATGAGAGTCGGGATGGCTCAACAATAGGTCTGCGGGCTCTTTGTTTATCTGTGAGGTTGGAGAAAAGTTAGAGTTTTATTTTATATAGTGGATGTTGAATTTGAGAATTTTCCTATTTGAAGCCCAATCTACCAGTAGAATACCGGTAGAAAACGATTCTTTTTACTTTTGGCGCAAAAATATTTCTTGCTCAATTTTCCAATTCAACTCCACAACATCATTCAGAACACTTCTCAAACACCTCCGAACATTCGGTTTCCTATGGCTTTCACAAAAATAGAGTTTGGAGTTGTTCAACATCATGGAATAGGGGACTCATATGTGGTCTAATCACAGAAATAATACCTTGAATCCCTTCGCCAAGCACAACATAAAATTTAAAATGATGCACACAAGATATCAACATGAGCTAGAGCATGACATTCACGGGAACAAATGACGAGATTGCAAACAACATCATAATATGTGGCAAAATAAATCTCCACTCTATATGATCAACTCACTCAAACACACTCTGTAGCCCAATTTTTTCAAAATAGTTCATGTTTATGCAAGAAGATGGTTTAGCATTTCGTGCGAATCAAAAGATGCACGACTCTTTTGACTTCCAAAACTATTGAGCATATGCAAAGAAATTTATGACTAAACAGCATACTAAATGCAAGGGAAGTGCAAAAAAAAAAAAAAAAGGGAATAAAATATACTAACCCTTCTCCCCCAATTTGAAATGTGCATTGTCCTAATGCATGAAGACAACGATCAGTGAAAGCTCGAGAAGGGAACAATAGTATCTAAGAGGTGGAATGTCCACCACTAAATATCTCGATCAAATTTGAAAATTTCTTGCAAAACAACTCAGAAACAGAACTAAAAGAACCACATTAGCAGTTAGACTAAATAAAAGAAAAGAAAAGTAAAGGAGATCACTAGTTGTCTTTGATGAAGCACTAAATTTAATGTTTTTAGCCAGGCAAGACGCCACTTCCGTAGGAAAGATATAGCATGAAATCAACTACACAAGCAACCGCAGAACACCGAATTAAAACATACTAGGTGACCCATTCAAGTAAACCGAGATCTGAATTTTCATGAGAAAGGTCCCAAATGAATAAGAGACATTCGGTTATGCTTGGTCTTTCAGAGAGATCGCAGTGTGATTAAAACCTGAGTGACCATCTTTCCTCTCAAAAAATTGATCAGAAAAAACCAGAGAGAAGTGGCTCATCTTGGTATGCAACTGTGAGCCTTCTGAATTTTGTTCACAACTTCCAATAATTCACATCCCCGATAATCCTCTTGAATGGTGAAGAGCACAACATAGTAGTTTTTAGTCTAAAAAAGGAGAGCGTCTTCCGAATCCCCAAAAAAAATTTGGAGCGCCAAGGATGGAGATTTGGAACTTACCAAAAATAGTGGTGGTTTATTCGGAGGTAGCTTTTCAATCGTGGGTTCCTGATTTTCTGTGCCCATGACCTCTTCTTCGAGAAGAGCACAAAGATAGTCCACCTCTTCAGCAGTAGTGAGGCAACCTTCGAAAAAACCAGAGACTAGATAAGAGTCCATAAGGTTTGGGTCTCTAATGTATCAAGAAATTTCACATTGCGAATCTCTTCATCCTTTCTCACTTGACTTTCCATATTAAAAACATTTAGCGCTAGTGTCATGTTCCCAAAAGTCATCTTTAACAGCCCATTGCAACAATTTATCACAACATTAGATGTGGCCAAGAAAGGTCGCCCAATTATGATGGGTGTTTAAGGGTGAGCCAGTGTCCAAGACAATAGAAGAAACAGGATAGACAAGGTTATCTACATGTACCAAAACATCTTCAACCAACTCTCTCGGTACCCGCATACATTTATCAGCTAATTGAAGGGTCATCTCGTTTGGTTTCATGTTTTTCAATTCGAACTGTTTATACACAGAGTATGACAACAAATTCATACTAGTTCCTAAATCTACCACGGTTTTTTCCACATTTCTCTCCCTTCCCCCCGGCCCTGTGCCCAATTTGGGTTGACATAGTGGGATAACCAAGGTCCTTTTATTTTGGAGAAACGCGAGTTTAAATGATGAAACTCATCTGCTGAGTCAGAAGTACCGTCTTTTGAACATGATGCCTGCGTTTAATAGTGCACAAGTCTTTTAGAAATTTTGCATAAAAGGGTATCTATTTTATGGGATCAAGTAGTGAAATATTCACATTTACCTGTTTAAATATCTTGAATATCTCAACATGGTTGATGAGTTTGGCCTGCACCTGCAATCTCTTTGAAAATGGTGTTGAAAATGAACAAGTAGAGACCATAAGATCTCCATTTGGTTTTGAGGTATTTGGCTCATCATTCTTTGGTCCCATTGAATCAAAAGTGGACATGGGAACTTGAGAAGGTGCAGACTTTGGTAACATGGCCTTGTTGACCTCCTTACTGCTCCTCAATGTTGTAATAGACTTCACCTCTTCAACATTAGAATTTTCTAGGGACAATACTTCACTAACAAAGTGTTGACCTTGGGGGTTCGGCTGAGGTTGGGCAGGGATGTCACACCCCGAACTTCTAAGGTATGAAATAAGCAATGGAATAACGCAAATCAAAACTTAACATAAATACAACTTCAATAAACTGAAATTAATTCCTAATAACTGATAATCAACTATCACTTAACAAATAACCGATCCTAACTAATCAAAACAGACTTATAATGCCTGAACAAATAAATAAACAAAGCCTGAAAACTTCCAACTGAACATCTAAATATAAATTCTATCTAGCATGCTAAAACATCTTCATACATGAGGTCTAAGTCTTCGGGTCCACTTCATCATCTGTAAATTGTTAATTTACAAAAAAACATAAGTCGGAGCTTGAGTAGGAAGTCATAATGAAAATATCGACATATTGAATAAATAATGATCGCATCAACAATATAATATGTATAACGACAATATAAATCATCGACTAAACATTCACAATACTACCATGCTCTCATGCGACTCATTTATAATTTCAACGGTCTTGCACCGCGGGCTGCCCACATCGAGGGCCCTATTATAGATTTCACGGGATGCTCCGACTGTCAGACCACCTCTTTACTCGATTGTTTTGCGGTATTTTACTGGAAGAATTGCAAAGACTCCTATGTAAAGTTTACGGGCTATCATACCGAGGGGTCATCCCTTATTTGAAGTCTAATGTCTATGTATGCTCATATGTACCATTACTAATCAAAACCAAACTCAAACAGTAACTCTATGTGGACTGAAAGGCCTGAAACAGATCGAGTGTATAAAAATCTAGACTTTGTTTTTCAATAGGCTTCTCGAGTTGATAAAGTTATACAGTTAGGTTTGACCTTAAAAATTCTAAAACGGTATAATTTGTAAGTGGAGGCGTTGAGTCCAATGTCAATAGAAACTATACTATACAAG
This sequence comes from Arbutus unedo, assembly GCA_014822125.1. NCBI lineage: Eukaryota > Viridiplantae > Streptophyta > Magnoliopsida > Ericales > Ericaceae > Arbutus > Arbutus unedo. The sequence goes on along the minus strand of JABCMJ010011427.1, from coordinate 29,540 downwards.
CTTTCAAACAATATGTAATAGGTTAAAATAGAGTTTGGACAACACATTTGTGTCGATTCATAGTTGAATAACTTATTTTGAAACATCAAAATTATTTCGCCAAATTCAATCGAAAAACTAATTTTGCTCGTACAAAAATAAAATACAAACTATATATTTTCTTGAATCTCTATGTGTCGAGCTTCAAAAAAATAAACGGTGAACAATTTCGATACTCGTACTAAAAGTGATGCTCGTTTTACCAAAGTCTGTCAATGCAACCTGCCCAGGTGCGAATCTACTGTAGCTCAATCACAGATTTTTGTAGAATGATGTACATTGAATTAGGCTTCGAAATTTTAACCCAACTTAGTAGACACATAACCCAACACTTAGTAAAATTTTTAAAAATTTTACAGTCTTAAAATAGCCCCACCTTTGTTTCTACAACCTAACTATCTAAATCATTCCAAAATTCACACAAAATATACTAACTCGATCATACACCAAAAATAACATATATACCACCGAATTAAACATGATCTACGAATATCTCAATATAATTCAGCATGAATTCCTACCTTATTCAAATAAAACGCAACAAACACTTGGATGATCGAAAATCTTTCGAATACTTCATTTACTAGGTTGATTTTGAGCTCTATGCGAAGCTCTCAACGTCCTCTACAACTTCTTAGTTGGCCTAATCATGCAAATCCTCCATTTAAGTACTTGTTCTCTCTCCTCAATCTCTTAGGGTTTAGAGATCTTCTTTAAAAAAGCTGCGTATTTTTAATATATACTGATTTTAGGGTTTCCTAATCCTTTTATACTTATAATTGGGTTAATTATATTAACTCCCTTCGAACTACTACAACCCTCGCATCTAGTCTCCACGTTTCAATCTATTACGATTAAGCCATAATTAAAATATAAACTCAAAATCACGAGTTATAAGAATAATAAAAATAAGAGGTCGAATCTCGGGTCTTCACAAGAGAACCTACCTTTCTCTTGGTGTAAAATCCTCAGAGATGCAATCAAAGTAGTCAATTGGGTACCAATGTCCTCAATAGCCTGGGTATATTGTGCATTGATATTGGATTGTGCATTCATGAAGGTGTGTAACATATCCTCCAGATTCTACTTGCGAGGCAGCTGGTAAGCATTGAGACCCACAGAATGTCTCTTAGGAGCATATGAGTGATGAGTATAAAGGGGTGCCATGGTGGTTGATGGCCTTGGCTCTAAAATCCTAATGGACCTGAAAGTGGTCCAATTGCATGATTATTTCTCCCGCTGAAGTTCGGATGGTTCCTACACCCAGAGTTATAGGTGTTGGAGTATGGAGAAATATTAGACTGATGCCTTTGATTAAAGGCATTCACTTCAGCTGGCTCTGAACCATGCAATACCTCTTTGAAAATAGGTATAGTGGGACACTGTTGAGTTGGGTACCCCGTCATCTCACAAATCACATAAATTTCCTCAATTTTGGAGGCGGAAGAGACCTCGCTGACCTCATTGATTTCAAACTTTTCCGTTTTGCAAGATAGTAGGTCAAGTTTTTTGTTTAGATCATCTTTCTCTCGCAATGCATATTTACCAGGACCAACCTGGGCAGAAGAAAGATTTTTGTAGGAATGGTCATTGGGATTGGAGTAATTCCATGAATAATTATTTTCCACCAAGGTGTCCAGATAATCAATTGCAACTTCTGGTGCCTTGTTCAAGAATTTTCCATCGCACATCATGTTTATGAACTGGCAATTTTGGGCTGAGATGGTCTCTAGAAAAAACTAACAATCTGCCAGTCCTCAAACCCGCGATGTGGGATGGCAAGCAGATATTCCATATATCCTCCCAACAGCTACAAAACGGTTCATTGGGTTTTTTAGTGAAGGTCTGTATCTTATTTTCAAAGCGGTGGTGGGGTGCATTGGGAAAAAAATTCGAACAAATTTCGCTTGTATCGCACCCCAAGTTGGCACCAAATTAGGTTTTAGTGAAGGAAGCCATATTTTGGCTTTTGCCTTTTAAAAAAAATGGAAAAATCCACATTTAAGCCATCTCAAGTTGTGCAGTAATGTTGTAAAATTACCGACCACCTCATCGAATTCTCATACATGCAAGTACGGATTTTCTGATTTCATCCCATAAAAAGTGAGCAACATATGGAGCATATTGGGTTTAACATAAAACCACTGGTCATCCAAAAAGTAGACAAGCGCGGTAAAACATGAGGGTGTGGTGGTGCAAGTCGGGTGCAAATAGTCCATCATGGTTCGTGCTAGTGGAACATTGTTGATCCCTGCTTGAGCAGCCATCACGTCGTTGGGGATGTTTCCATTTGAACAAGTCTATTAGTGTGGTCTCGAGTGTAAACACTAATGCACCAAAATATCCTCCCTAACAAAGTATATAAAAATGAAAAAAAAAATTAACAACTACAACTTTAGGTACCTTGCCTTAACTATTCCTCTACAATGACGCAAAAAATGTGACCGATCGGCAAAAGTGATATCGTTGATGCTCCAATCAAATCAGTATTTATGAAACTGAACCTTGCCAGAATAGTGTAAACACCGGCAAAATGGAAGGTTAAAGTATCGATCAATGAGAAACAGTAAGTCAAGAAACAAGGAAATTTGCAATTGTAACATTTCAGACTCTAGCCTCAATTACGGAGAGGTTTAAGTCTAAAAGTTGCAAATAAACTAAGTAAAAGTAATTGGATAAAAAGGGAGGCTCAGTCCACATAATCCATTCACCCTAAACTTTGGTTAGTAATATCTTCTTGATTTATGACTTAATGAAGTTTCAAACCAGAGATCCATGATCAGAAACTATTTCAGTGAAAATAAATTTTTTTCAAAAAATGTGTTTATGGATAGATTTAGTTCAAGGACAATAGGTCAAAATTAGGGAGTATGTGGACCAAAGAACTAGATATACCAATCAGTGGCGACACCTAATCAATGGTATAACACTCTTTGTTTATTTTGAAACCAAGAACATCAATCGATCTGTAACGAGCATTAGAAAATATTTGGAGAAAATGTCGACTAATCTAGGTCATCAGATTAACTTAATCCGGGAACCTTGCTTAAAAGGTTGAGCCGGACATAATAATCAAAGAAAACACAAAATAATGAATAACAAAGTGAACATGATCGATGAAATAAGTAAAAACGAAATTAAGTTAATTATCTGAGTATTGAATGTAGAACAAGAACTGAGAAGCTAATCTATGATATAAATAAAAGAAACAAAGAATCGATCTCTAATTGAGTCTCACGCGACTTTAAATAAGAAAAATCTTAAAAACTTAGGAAAGTTTTCTAAAATAAAAAGGAAACCAAACATAAGAAAGAAATAAAAAAATTTGATTTTTTGCGCAATCCTGACCGGTCACCCTAATATCTTGACAGGTCAAATCAACCTTTTAGAATTCTTTTCCTATTTTTTTAACTTTGAGCCTAATAGATAATCAGAACATCCTGACCAGTCAAGTTTTGCTTCTAGAATTTTTTTTCTGTATTTTTACTTTAAAATTTTAACTTCTTCTTTTGGCCTCTATTTTTCCATCCTGAGCTTTTAATACTTCACTCTCGGATTGCCTATTGGTTCCCAACTCGATTTTGGGTCTTGGAACTTCACAAGAACACTCAAATCCATTTTTTTAAACCGAATAACCTGAAACGAGATAAGTAGAACATTCTTGCAATATCGATTAATTCGTTAGAATAAAACATACATGTAAGAAATTATGGACATGTTGAGCCATGTAATTATGCAATAAAGTGCGCTTAATAATAGTTTCAAAAGTTTTTAAAATTATAATAAAGTTAGTCCGGTTTTTAAATTATAATTAAGTAATACAAGGGAAAAACTATAACTTAAAATAGGCTAGGGTTTAAATTGAAATTTGTAAAGTGTAGAGACTAAACTATAATTTCGAAAAGTATATGGACTAAACTATAGATTTGTAAAGTTTATGGACTGAATTATAATTTTGTAAAGTTTAGAGACTAAATTGTAATTTTGAAACCTTTTGTATTGTTAATATTGGAATCTAATATTTAATATAATGTGTAACAATATAACTGGATTCAAACTGTAATATCTAAACACAAGGACATAAATTATAAATTGGTAATATTCAAAAGAGTGGCTACTATGTATAAACATGGCGGTTGTGAGGTATTATAAATGGACGCAAGGTAGACAGGTCGGTAAGGTATTGATAGTAGGGGCTAAGGTATTAATCGCTAGGTAAGGAAATGGCCGCAATGTCTAAACATGGCGGCAACAAGGTCACTAGTTTGCGATCGCAAGGTCAATACTGGTCTGTCTTCATCCTCAAGTTTCAACCATTAAAGTTCCATGGAGCTTGTATTTCACTTCCATAACATTAAAAATAGAATTTGGGATTTGGGATCTCACTTGAATATGCGGTTTGGAGGTTGGAATGGATTCGGATGGAATTTACCGCAAGTCATGTTCGGGCAGAGTTTCCGTCGGATTTCTTCTTCTTGTCCTTATCGGTTAGAACACACACACACACACACACTCTCTCTCTCTCTCTCTCTCTCTCTCTCTCTCTCTCTCTCTCTCTAAATGGAAGATTACAAATGATGAACTTGAGAGAAAAATGGAAAGGGAGAGGGTAGTATTTGTATGGAAAAATGTGAGGGTATGATCCAATGGTGGGGAAGGTATTAAGAAAACTGAGGGGTGCAAGTAGGTAGAGTGAAAAAGAGGTGGATTGTGTGGGATAATTTGGAAAGGATTGGTGGGAGAGAAGAAAGGTGATGGATGGGAAAGGAGGAGTGAGGAGAAAGGAAAAGCGAAAAATCATTGACAAGAAACCATGAGCAAGGAAGGTTTGGTTTGGGGGAAAAACCAAGGGAGAGAAAAGGAGGAAATGATTTTGGTTTTGCATATGTAAATATAATTACACGAAATAAATTTAAATACTTGAATTATAATAAATTCTTGGGATCTAAAATAATTACCCAAAGTTATATTTTTAAATACTAAAAATCCTTTTGCACACGATTTAAACATATATGTCCTTACAACCTATCCTCCTATTCTTCTTAATAACTTTCATACTCGAAATTAAGCGTAGAAGGTCTAAAGGGTCACTATACGTACGAATTGTGTTTCCTTGTTCCCATGTAGATCCTTTAGCATCATAGGGATGTTGCCCATATTGACTAGTTGACTCTCTTCCTTCACAATACTTTATGTCGCTAGTCCAGTTTCTAACAACTCCTTTCTCATGAATCACACTCTTGGGTCGGGTGTGTTAGATACTTCTCAGCGTAGGTACATGAAACATGTCTAGCTTTTGTGAGCGGTGGCAATAGCCTTCTTTAATTTGTTTCGTAATCTCCAACAGTTTATGATAGTTGTCTCTTTCCTTCAATTTTGATGATCTGGCATGGTTGGTTCTTTTGAGAAATTATGATTTCAGATGTCAAAAATCAAAGATCTTGTCCTTCTGTTGGCGTTGCTATTGGATCAAATATTTGCAAAGCTAAATTTGTGTGTGGGTGTTCCAGAAAAAAGGCTTGTAATTATTCTTTTAGAAAAATATTAATGTGACAGTTGAAACCAACATCTATCATGTGTTTCTATTTTTAGTTTTGAGCCTCCACGTTTCTAGACTTGAGAGAATCCTCTTAATTAAGGTAAAAGAAATTTGTACATATGATTAGTATCCATAGTATTTTCCTATAGATATATATTGTACGGGTATATATGTAGGTATCTATACTATATAGTGCCACAGAACTACTTTTCGTGTGAAGAGTCCTACATGTGACGCATGTCACCTCTCTATAGTAATTATTTTACTTCTTATTTTAAATTTAATTAAATTAATGTGTGGTAATTATTTTACTTATTATTTTAAATTTAATTAAATTAATGTGTGCTAAGTGATCAAGATAAAAAAATAAATTTTCTTGTCATTACAAATGATACATATTGATAATTTTATGAAGAAAGAATTAGTATTGGATAACTACTAATTGAAAAATGCCAATTCATTTGTCAAGAAGTTTTTCCCGATTGGATAATAATATTAGAAATTTATAATTTGAAAGATTATGTAAAGTTCAAACCTTATCTATTTAATTGGATTCTATCTAAACATTCAAAAGATTTAACTATGCTCATTAATAAATTATGTTTTATAAATTCTTACTAGTTTTAATTTATTTTTTGATAAAGGGGTAAAGATGTGAAGTTTTTAGATATTTATAAACTAATCAAATTTTAAATTTTCAAACAAAGAATGGTTTACAAAATTTTCTATTCTTTAACTATTCTTTCCTTATGACTAAATTCAAATTATCCTTCATAATACTGTAAATGTCACTAATCAATTGATCAATAAACCTCAACCACGTTTCATTCCATAAAGGAGTAATTAAAAAAAGAAATATTTTGAAAATCTTTCAAAATTTTCAAGTTAATGGTTCATAATTGTGGAAAAATATAAGTTTCCACAAACAAATAATCATAAGCTCTATTTTTCTCAACAAGTATCTAAGATCTCTTGGGCACATCATATGATTAGCGTTTAGAAAGAAGCAACCATTGCAGAAAGATAACCTTGAAAAAGATACCTAGAGAGGAGAGGAAAACATCTTTGATTCCATGTCTTCTCTTGCAAATGAAAAACTTTTCTTTTCTAATTTGAAAGTATTTTTTTTAAAGATTTTATATGTTTTAAGGCTCTTCGATACTAAACTCATTCAAATAAAAAAAAGGGTATACGTAAAATTCTGTCAATCTATCACTCAGTTTGACTCAATGTCTCTCTAATTTTTCCAAATGTAACAAAGCACTAAAGGCGTTAACAGATAGCATTTTTTGTACAAAAATATCCTTAGTGTAGATTATATTTGCTAAATAGGGTCGACCGAAAGAACAAAGAGCAGCTCTCTCTCTCTAAAAGCCCCAAAATAAAATAAATAATCTAGTGCTCAGTCAACATCCGAATTCAGAACTCACTTTCTCTCTCTGAGAACACAGAGTGAGAGGGAGGAAGTGGGCTTTTGCAAAATTGAATCGAGAAAGGGCGACAATGCAGAAATTCAAGGTATTAGGAACAAGTTTGAACTTGAAACCATGACTTCACCAGATTGTGAATAAGAATGGCTTCATCTGGAATCTTGTGGTAAACATTTCATCTATGTTGTTAGGAAAGATTAAAAACAAGACGATAAGGAGGAGTGACTACTTGAGGGTTTGAAAAAGGATGAAAGACAATAGTTTAATTATCAGAGGCCAAGAAGCAGTGGGTGATTTTGTGACTCACTACGGCTGGAATTCGACAATAAAAGTTGTTAGTGCCAGAGTTTCGATGATTACATGCCTAGTGTTTGCCAAGCAATTTTAGAAAGATTGATACTCTCATTGTCATATTCGCAATCTCTCTCCTCCCAAAAGAAAATAAATCATAACCAAACCCACGATGGATTCCAAAATGGATTTGTACGAAAACCATGGATTTGTAGATTTTAAAGAGAAATCCCCAAGTGCAATATGGAAACTCTAATTTAAGGTGTCTTAAAGTCAATAAAAGGGTGGAGCACGTGACTTTCTACCGTCTTCTTTTCTAACATTATTCATCAAAAAAGAGCTTATTGTGACATTTGGAAAGAGCAAGAGGGATACTGGAATAATTAAAAGATAAAAGAGATGAAGTGAAACTGAGTAATAGATGGAGAGAATTTTATATAAATTATCCTAAAAACCCCTCAAGTTTCTAATGATTACCATTTCCAATGAAGATGATTATGCACATATGAAGGATACAATTTATAATGTTCGGTTCTTGGTTGATTTTTGAAATTTTTTAATCTCATTATAAAAATAAGAATGTTGCAATGAAAAATAAAAATATACAATCATGTCAATTAATATTTAAATTCATGTTATATCAAAAGACTTCATATAAGTCAATAAATAATGTACTTTCGATTGGTCTTGATTGCTCTCTCATCCATTTTACTAACCAAAGAGGTTAAGTTTCTCTTATTTGATGTGTGGTTGCTCTGACATAATTCTTTATTTTTTCTAATTTGAATAATTAGAGAACGGCAATGGATTTATATATCTGATAGATAATATTTTTAAAAAATAGTATACAAGTGGTATAGAGTAAGTCGTTTTTCATAAAAAGTTTAAATTACTGCATGTGAGATATTTCAATACACGTTTGTATAAGCTATTTTTGAATTCTCAAGTCCATAAATCTTACTCTCTTACTACAACATTCTTATTTCCATAATAAGATTAAATGTTTTTTAAAATCTTTATGTTAGCTGTAGTTATATAAATAAAATTAAAAATTTCCAATCATGTTCAGTATTATCTAGAGTCATGCTAAATCAAAATATTCAAGGAAGAAAACATACTATCAAAAATAATTATTCGACATGTTTAGTTATCTACAAAAAAAGTGTCACGAGGTATTTTATTAAAATTTTGCAAAAGGACGCGTGAGATATTTTATTACACATATCCTATATTTTTTTTCCTAAATTTCAGATCCAAGAATCTTATCCTTTTTCATTACAATATTCTTATTCCCCAAATGAGATTAAAAAAAATTAAAATCTCTAAATTAGCTATAGTTATATAAGAATAAAAAAAAATTCACAATTATGTTAATAAATATTTAAATTCATGTAAATCAAATGACTCCAGGTAAAAAGTATTATATCCGAAATATATATTCAATATCTTTACTTATTAAAATTATTTCAAATGCAAGTGATAAAGTTTGACAACGTATATTTTTTGTTACTCTTGATTGATCTCTCAACTATTATACTAAGCAAAGATCTTTTTTTTCTTTTTTTCTTGTCATTATGTGGTTGCTCCAAAATCTCGAATATAATTCTCCATTTTTTCAGTTTAAATTATTAAAAAGGACTATTGATTTAAGAATCTCATGAACAATAGTTCATATGATTTAAGAAAGAAAAGTATAGCATATGTCTCTCAATATAATTTAAAAAAAATATAGAAGAATAATTTATTTCATAAATATATTAATCATAGTGTTTTATTGTTTATAGTTGACTGATCGGCAAAAGTGATGTCGTTGATGTGCCAAACAAATCAATATTTATGAAACTAAATTGCGTCTCAAGAGTGTAAAAACTAGTATAATGAAAAGATCAGAATATCGATCCACGAGGAATAACAAGTCAAGAAACACTGAATTTACAATTGTAACATTTCGGACGTTCACCTCAATTATAGAAAGGTCTAAGTCTAAAAAGTACAAATAAACTAAGGGAAAAAAGTAATCACATAAAAAGGGAGATCTTGGTCCACATAATTAATTCACCCTATGCTTGAGTTCGTAATATCTTCTCGATTTATGACTCAATCAAGTTTCAGGCCAGAGATCTTTGGTTGAAAAATATTTTAGTGAAAATAAATTTTATTCAAAAGATGTGTTTAATTTTGGATTGATTTAGTTCAAGAATAATATGTCAAAACTAAAGAGGGCATAGACCAAAGCATTAGATGTATCAAATCAATGGCGACACATAATCAAGGGTATAACACATCCTGTTTAGTTCGAAAACAAGAACATCGATCAATCTGTAATAAGCATTAGAAATATTTTTGAGAAGATATCGACTATCTGAGGACCGTTCCTAAAAGTTTAGCCAAACATAATATAATCAAGGAAAATGCAAAAATAATGAAGAACAAAGTGAATATGATCGATGAAATAGCTAAAAAATAAATTAAGTACAGTACTTGAGTATTGAATGTAAGAACAATAATTGAGAGGCTAATCTATGCTATAAATAAAAGAACAACTAAGAATTGATTCTTAACATAGCCTCACACGGCTTTAAAAAAGAAAAATTCTGAAAAACTTAGTAAAGTTTCCTAAAATAAAAAGGAAACGAAATAAATAAATAAATTCTGATTTTTGCGCAATCCTGACCAATCACCCTAACATTCTGACCGATCAGATCAACTTTCTAAAAAAAGATTGATTTTTTTACCGGTCAAGTTTTGCTTCTGGAATATTTTCTTCATTTTTGCTTTAAAATTCTAGCTTCTTCTTTTGGACTTCATTTTCTCATCTCGAGCTTCTAATACTTCACTCTTGAACTGTGTATAGCTTCCCAACTCGCTTTTAGGTCTCGGGACTTCACAAGAACACTCGAATCTATTTTTTTAACCCGAATAACCTTAAACGGGATAAATCGACCTTTCATGCAATATCAATTAATTTGTTGGAATAAAGCATACATGTAAGCAATAATGGATGTGTTGAGTCACATAATTATGCAACAAAGTGTGTTCAATAATAGTTTCAAAAGTTTTTAAAATAAAAATTATTTCAAATTACCTAAAATTATCTTTTGACCATTTTCTTCTTTCTTTCCTTTCTTTTTTCTTTCTTTCTTTCTTTCCTTTTTATCTTGATTCTGTTTTTATTGACATGACGTATGGATTTTATGCTTACCAAAATAAATTTTTTACACGTGCATTATAGACTAATGACTATTTTTTTTATCACGTCACCATATGTATGTTGATTAGTTCTCTATGTACTTCATATTTTTACTATCTTATTGATTTTGAACGAGTATATTATATTAAATTTATTTTCTATGAAATTTAATATACATATGATTAAGTTGTGCATTTAAATGATATAAATATGACAATATATGTGTTTTAGGATTTTATTTGAGCCACATATATACTTATTGACCCATGCGTAGCACGGTTTTGTTGCTAATAATATATGTACACAAGAGTATGTGTAGATCAGAGAGTGTGTGTGTGTGTGTGTACATATGTATATGTGCATGTGACAATGTCATCGTTTTGGGTTAATGACAGTGCTAATATTAGGTTTAGATACCTTAAGGTGATTGAGTGTAATCTTTTATAATTCAAAGGGACAATTTTAAAAAGTGTAATAGTTCATGGGTCAAGATGTAATTAGGCCAAAAACAGGGAAACAAACCTGGGGGTATACTTGGGTTTTCACAACATAGTAAACAATACCTCTTGCATTTCCATTAAGTAGTAGAAAATATTAAAATCAAACTTCAATAATGCAAAGCACTCGACCGTAAAACCTAGAATTTTGGAAGATATGTTCTAAAAAGTACCGAGAATTAAAAAGGAACTTCTTTTGTTTTTATGTTTGATGTTCTAATAGTACCGAGCATTAAAAATAATGTGACGATATTAGATGAAATGTATTTTGTCAATATCCGATCATTGTCACCTCTATACTCATACCCATAATTCATTGGGGGTATGGGATTTAATGTCACCAATTCCCATGCCAAAATAAATAATGAGTAAAACAGATTAACCAGCACTCAATTACACATTTAAGAAAGAGTCAATACATTAAAAAAATATTAATATGAAAACTTGAGATACGATATTAATTAAGTAATAAATATTTCAGCACACAACGAATTGAGGAACTTTGCGACCACGCAGGTAGGAGTGCTCAGTTTTATGAACTTATTAGATAAAAAATGGATAATAATATCTGCCAAATTACCATATTTGATCCAGTATCTATATGTATGGATATTGATCACTATCAAAAATGCTTCACGCATTTGTTTTACATTTTTATAGTAAAAAAAAGAATTATAAAAAAATTAATTAAGTATTCTTAGAAAATCCGAATATGAAATCCTTTCAAACATCATCAAATATTTTACTTGAGATAGTAACAAAAAGTGTAGAACTAATAACATCATCAATTATTTATAATTTTTTTGAAATTTCTCGTCGATACGAATCAATAATTCAAAAAAAGTTGACGAAAGACAAAATAAGAAAAAAATCACATACGAACGAAAAAATCATCCAATAAAAAAATCAAATTAGATGAGGCGGAATCAAGAAGTAAATCCGTAAGACATGTAAACCTAAGGGCCGTAATCCGAGTTTGTTGACTATCATTCTAAATTTGTTGACTCATTCCACATTAATCTACAAGTCATTGTCAGTTTGATACGCTTATTATCACTAAGACACCAATCGATGTAATCATAACTATCCCAAAAATAGGAAAATATTATCTACAAATTCCAACCAAAATAATTTGCGCTCTCTCTCTCTCTCACATATTCAAACCGTCATATGTCTCAATGCGTTAAATGAACAACAATAATGCTACACATACAACAGCTTGCATAACTGCTAATGTCAGCATCCCAAACCTACGTCGTTTCATTAAAAAATAAAATAAAAAGACAAAAATTCAAAAATTAAGGTTTTCTTCTTCCCCCCAATTCTAGTTTTTCCCGCTAGTGCCTTCCCCCCAAAAGCCCAGATCTCTCTCTCTCTCTCTCTCTCTCTCTCTCTCTCTCTCTCTCACAAACACACGCACACACGCTTCTCTTCTCTATCTGTCTCTCATGCAGAACTGAAAATTCAAAATCTAGGTCGCGTTTTTTCCCCAAATCGATTGACATCCCAGTGAAGGAGTATAATACCAAAAAGGTCTGTCTCTCTTTGTGCAATGTCAAGGTAATATATCATTTCTGTTTCTATTCTGATGGTGGTAGAATTGTTAAAATTATTGATGGATTAGGTTGTAAAAACAAGGGCTAATGTTATGTTTTTAGAGTTAAAAAAAACAAGGGCTAATGTTATGTTTTTAGAGCTAAAAAAATAGGGGCTATGAGATTACTAAAAAAAACATGAATCAACACTATACTGTATTATTGAAGACGATGAAGAACACTTTGAATATCAAAACCTTGAAGAACAGAGTGAGAAGAAAAACTCTCTCTCATCTCTTGATTGTATCGATTTGTTTTCATTGCATACAAAAGAAGCAAAGCCTAACTATTTATATCTAAAACTGAAAACTGTTTAACTGACTAACAACTTGCTAACAACTTTTAAGCTGGCACGTGATGACCAAGCCTAGCCTTAACCAACTTCTTAACCACTTTATTAGCTGAGTTGGACTTGATTAAATTGAGTAGAGAAGTGACTAATTTGGCAATCCATCTGAGCTGTTATAACCAATGAAACAGAACCACATCATCATCACTTGGATTGAGAAACTTCAGCTCAAGGATAACAGAAGAAACTTCACACGTCTATTACTTTAACAATTACTTATTTTAATAGAAACAAAAATGAAAGTAACAGTATGAAAGTAATTTGTGTTTGCATTGCTATGAGATTAGCTTGTGTACCTATTTTGGTGCTTGCATTGTAATAGTATGAAAGTAATTTGTTTTCTTTGTTTTTTAACTAGTAAATGATGTCAACGGAGTCTATTCCATCGGCAATGCCTCAAAATGAAGAGTGTGGAGAAGAAGCAGTATGGAGTGGTCCGTCAAACAAAGATGTTGATGAGACAAATACTACTGAGAATGGAAAGGAGGCAACTGAAAATTGTGAATATAGAGTTGCAGAACCGAAAGAGGGAATGATATTCGACACATCGGAGGAAACTTTTATTTATTACACCAAATATGCTAAAGAAAGTGGTTTTGTTGGGGCTAAAAGAACATCGAGAAAGGGAAAAGATGGATACTTGAGAGATGTAACAGTTTCATACAGTCGTGTAGGAAAGACGAAGGTGACAACAAGTAACCCGGTCAAACCACGGCCACAAACAAGAATTGGTTGCCCAGCTTGCATTACCATTGTTATACACCCGAATGGAAAATGGAGGTTAAAGTGGGTTGCTTTGGAGTACAATCACGAACAGAGCCCTGGAAAGGCAAGGTACTTCAAGCGCAATATGGTACTCAATGAAGATGTACAAAGAAAGCTTAAATTGAATGATAAGTCCGGGATCAAAATGCACAAGACTTATAACTCACTTCAGATTAAGGCTTGGGGACCTGGTAAGGTTTCGTATCTTGAGAAAGATTGTCGAAATTATTTGGACAAATTTCGACGATTACGACTCGTAGAAGGAGATGCTGAAGCCATGCATCGTCATTTCATGAGGATGAAAGCCGACAATTCTGACTTCCTTTTTGCAATCGATTTGAATGAAAAGGATCGAGTAAGGAATGTATTTTGGGCTGATGCAAGGAGTAGAGTAGCTTGTAAGGAGTTCGGTGACGTTGTTACCTTTGACACAACATACTTGCAAAACAAGTATGACATGCCTTTTGCTCCATTTGTAGGTGTGAATCATCATGGCCAATCTATTTTAGGACTCATCTCTCATGAAGACATAGAATCCTTTTCGTGGTTATTCCAAATTTGGACTACATGCATGTGGGGTATTGCCCCAAAAGCTATGATTATTGATCAATGCGTGGCCATGAAGAATGTCGTAGAAAATGTACTCCCTAACACCCATCATCGGTGGTGCATATGGCATATTATGAAAAATGTGACGAAAAAATTGAGTGGATACAGTACCTATGAGAAAATTAGTTGGTGCATATGTACGATGGTTTATGATTCATTGACGATAGAATAATTTGAATTTACTTGGGTGGGTTCATATAAAAGTACGAGTTTCAAAGTAACACATGGTTAGAGGGGTTGTATTTGGAGAGAAAACGGCGGGTCCCTGCTTATGTCAAAGATATATTTTGGGCAAGTTTGTCCTCCACACAAAGAAACGAGAGTATTAATGCATATTTTGATGGTTACGTACATTCAAAGACGACTTTGAAATAATTTGTAGAGCAATATGAAAATGCATTGGCGAATAAGGTGGAAAGTGAAAAGCAAGAAGATGTTAAAAGTTGGAACACTTACATCCCGTTAATAAATGATGATTGGTTGGAGAACTAATTTCAAAATATTTACACGAATAAAAAAGTTGTAGAGTTTTATAAACAATTTGTTGCGAAACTTGAGTGTAAATGTTCAATTACTAAAGATGGTGATGTTGTGTCTGAATATGAGGTAAAACAGTCAGTTACATTTGGAGAAAAAAGGAGGAAGCAAGTGTCATTTTTCGTTGATTTTAATGCTTTAACCAATGAAGCACATTATAGTTGTCGCTTGTTTGAGTATAGAGGAATAGTGTGTACACATCAACTGATGGTGTGGCATGAAATGAGAATTGAAAGAGTGACTGACAAGTATGTGTTGAGAATATGGTGCAAAAATGTGAAAAGGGTCCATACTAAAATTCGGATCAGTTACAATAAGTCGTCAACGTCAATTGAAGCGCGTTGGCATGAGAACATGTGCAATCTTTTTGATGAGGTTGCTAATTTAGCGAAAGATTCTCAAGAGAAGAATGATGTAGTTATGACACGGGGAAGCAAGTTAAAGCAAGAGTTATTGGAAGTTTCCACTATTTGTGAAAATCACATGATTTCTGATACTCGTAATGATTTATTTCCACTTGGAAATAAGGTTGTACCTTTCAAATAGAGCACAACCTTACTTGACCCGAAAAGTGTTCGACGAAAAAGGAGACCGCCATGCAAAAGGAAGTAAAATATTGTGAAGAAGATACTAAAGCCATTTACGTACAAATAAATAATCATCTCATATTTGTCATTGAACTTGTTATACACACGTTTACCAACTTGGTGTATTCTAAAGCCATTTGACAAAATAACTTTGTCAAATTTATCATACCACTGCTTGGGTGCTTGTTTAATTCCATAAAGTGATTTCGATGGAGGCAAAGAAGGGGTAGGGATATAACTCAGCAGTAGAGTGTCACATTGATGTGGTGGAAGTCATTAGTTCGAGCTTGATTATCCTTAACAAGCTTGCACACTTTATGTTCTTGGCCTTATATTACAAAACCATCTAGTTGCTGCATATAGATTTTTTCACCCACTCTCCATTAAAGAACACAGTCGTCATGTCCATTTGGTGAATTTCAAACTTATAGATAGTAACAAGAGCAATTAGAACTCTTATTATTGAGATTCTAGCAACCGGAGCATACGTATCAAAGTAATCGACACCATTTTTCTGGGTAAAGCATTTGGCAACTAATTTGGCCTTGAATTTATCAATTGTTCCATCAACTATTATTTTCTTTTTGAAAATTCATTTACAACCAATTGGTTTAGAACCATGTGGTAAATTAGCCAAAATTCAGGTATTATTTCCCAATATATAATCTATCTCATCTTGTATCGCCTCCTTCTGGAAGACAACATCTTGAAATTTCATGACTTCTTCGAAAGTCAACAGGTCTGTTTCCACATGTAGCGAAAACACATTATGATAACATATAGTTTCTCAAGTACCTTCTACTAGATAAACTACAAAATTATGATCAAATATTTTCTCCTTCCGAGTTCGTTTGCTTCTTCTTAGTTCAACTTGTTGCATGGGTTCATTATCCACGTCCAATGCCTATATAGGTTCATTGTACTCTTTGGACATCAAAGTTAATGGCCCTAAGTCTTTGTTAGATTCCAAGTCCTTACTTTACTTTAATCTTGGAATCCTATCAAACCTATTTTCATAAAATACTATATCTTGAGACTCAATAATGATGTTTATAGAAACAGCATCATTTGGCTTGGCCACTAGAAACCTGTATATCTTACAATGTAAAGCATATCTAAGAAATACATACTCGATTCATTTTTCATCTAATCTCTTTCTTTTAAGTTCGGAGAACCTAACAATTGCCTTGCATTCCCAAGTCTTCAAATAACTTATATTAGGTTTCTTTTTTAACCAAAATTCATATGGAGTAATATTTGACTTTTTAAGCAGTACTCGATTCAGGATATAAGTGGCGGTAAGTAAAGCTTCAGCCCAAAAATCGGTACTCATTCTAGCATTATTAAGCATATCATTTATCATATCCGTTAAAGTCCTACATTTTTTTTTTAGCCACTCTATTTTGTTGTGGTGTGTAAGGTGTAGTTAATTCATGAATAATACCCACAGTTTCACAATAATCGAGAAAGTGATATTCACCACCCCCATCGGATCTAAGTCGTTATATCTTAGCCACTGCGTATAATTTCAAGTAAAGAAGAAATTTGTTCAATTTTTGAAAATGACATTCTAGTTATTTTAGTTTGCATGCAAATTTTACATTTATCAACCATGTCAATTTCGTACTAAGGAATTAAATTTGATTTAAACATGCAATCCATTTTTCTTGTGCTAATGTATCCTAAACGAGTATGCTATAAAGAAATGGAATCAATCATATAAGCAAAATTAACTTTATTGATATTTAGTTTGAACATGCCTGCATACATATAGTCATTTCTAACAAAAGTACCACTCTTAGATAGAATAAACTTGTTCGATTCAAACAGTAACTTAAAACCATGCTTAATCAGCAGGCTTCCTGATATAAGATTTTTTCTAACTTCTGGTACGTAATACACATCGATAAGCGTCAAAGTCTTGTTATTCCAAATCCTCTTTGCCTTTTCTTTTCACAGTCGCAGTTGACGAATTTTCTATGTAGAGAACAATGGCATCTTCAACTGAATCATAGTCAGTAAAGAACTTCTTGTCATTGCACATATGTCTTGTCGCTCCTGAATCAATCCACCAATCTCCAGCATCCTCGAGAACATTAACCTCAGAAATAACAACAATGAACTTAGAATTCTTTACCTCTAATGTTCTTGGTTTTTTTACCAGTTTTCTGTCTTTTCAGGATTCGACAATCTTTTTTGAGATGCTAGGTTTGCCACAATGCCAACAACCTGTAATGGTAAAATCATTCTTTTTCTCTTTTCTGGGACATTTCTTACCTTGAAACTTACACTTACGATTTTGCTTGTTAGAACCAAAATTATTCTCCACCACATGAACCTTAGAGTTATCATCCTTACTTTCTTTCTTGTCGTCTAGTGTCTTCCTCCACCCGAAGGCGTTGGGCCAATTGTTCAAGAGTAAGTTCCTCGATTTTGTATTTGAGTTCTTTTTTGTAGTCTTTCTATGATGAAGGAAGTTTATCAATTACAGAGGATACGACAATAGATTCATCCATGTTCATATTCTTAACCTTGAATTGATTAAGAATATTTTGTATCTCATGCAATTGATCAATCACGGGCTTATTATCAATCATACAAAAATTCATAAATTGACTAACGAGGAATTTCTTACTTGTAGCGTCTTCAATCAAATACTTATCGTGGAGTGCATCCCAAAGTTCCTTCGTTATCTCAAAATTTTGATAAACATCGAATAGATCATGCGATAGTGCATTTAGAATGTGACCCCAACAAATATAGCCATCGTTTTCCCATTTGATTCTCTCACGAGTTTGTTCCACCATTTCATCTTCTTGCTCTTGTGGCATAAGTGTGGTCAAAATATATACTACTTTTAGTGTGCTGAGGAGAAACTGCAATTTCTTCTCTCAACACCTGAATTACCACCATCAAATCATTCCAACTTGACAAAATCTTGTATCATTTTTTTAGAGACATCGTCATTGCAATATATTGTCTTTAGATTGTTGTAAAAAATTATGTTTTCGGAATGTGAATGTCGGCGACGAAATCTACTGCAAATACATGGAAATAAAAATTATTCGAGACACGTTATAACGTCACCTTCCTAAAGATAATATTTGTCCCCATCAGATGGTGTATATCGGGTTACAGCAAATTTACCTTCAAGATACAATAAAGACAAATTTGTATTCTTTTGATTGACGTTTGCATAAACGGAGACGGATAGAATATCTGCGTAATAAAAATAAAAAGAACTAAAGAACCACCAACTATTGTTTCCGCAGAATAACAATACTGAGACTAAATACTTTCAAAATATAAGAACTTTTTAGAGAGAGAATGGACAAAAATTTAAGTAAGTGAATTGTTAGAGAAGGCTTATATTTATAGATGATATAAAGGTACAATTGAAAAGTCCCAATTTTTTAATCTATAGATGCAATGGAAAAGTTACAATTTTTCAATTAATAAAAATTACAACTTTTAATTCACAACTCGTAATGTAGAATTGCATTTGAATAGTCATAACTATCCATTTAATAAAAGTCACAACTTTTAGTGCAACACTAATTAAATAGTTATAACTATTCAAATATTTATGCCTTTAACAATTAGACACATCCTTTATAAGTCACAACTTTTAATTAATAAAAGTCATTACCTTTTAAATATTAAAAGCACAACCTTTAAATCACACAATTTGGATAGAATTATCCATTCAATAAAAGTCATAACTTTTTGTGCAACACTAATTAAATAGTCATAACTATTCAAATAGTCATGCATTTAACAATTAAACACATCCCTTATAAGTCACAACTTTTAATTAATAAAAGTCATTACTTTTTCATTAATAAAAACACAACCTTTAAATCACACCCCTTAGATAGAATCACACACAAATGTCCACCAATTTTAATTCAGACCCTTTGAATAGGGTCAACCTAAATGTCTCTCGAGTTTCCAATGCAAGCATTTTAGGAACAAGGAAGGTTTTATAAAAAATACCCAAAATATAATTAAACTAATTTATTTTGAAAATCCCTAACACGATGGTGGGGAGGGTTTTAAGAAAAATGAAGAGTGGGGAAAGGTGGAGTGTGTGAGAGAATTTGAAGAAGATTTATGGGAGAGGAGGAAGGTGATGAATGGAAGAGGACGGGTGGTGAGGAAGGAACATGGAAAAATCATGAGCGGGAAAAGTAGGAAATCGTTTTGATTTTGGATTTCGAGGCATATACACACACATACACCAGGGGTCAGTGCGTAGAAGCATAAATTTAAATGAAAGTATGTACTTACGCCTAGTTTGGATTGAGGGGTAGTGACTTGTGGGGTAGAACTCACAATATGAGAAGGTTAAAGAATGGAAAAAAAGAAATATGTAAGACTTTTTTTATTTGTAAAAAGAGAAATGAGCTATCCAATTCACTAAAAAAATGAACAAACCCAAATAGAGGGGGTGTTTCTAGCAAATTCGATGGATCTATTACTTTCGTCATGGAAACCAAGTCGGAAAGCAAAAAAATCAATACAATAGATCTGTGACCTTAATTTTTAAGGCAATCCACTATAAAATTTCGTGATTAGTTAAGACTTTCAAGTTGTTCGAATGAAAGAAACACGAAGGCGTTGATATACCAATCTAAAAGTTCTTGTGGGATAAAAGAAGTTCACTGTTGGAAAATAAATTTTTTGTGGAATGATCCAATGTTTAAAATCCTTTAACAACCCAGCACTGAAAATCACCTTAATCAAAGGGTGTGGAATTCCTTTGTGACGCCATTAATTGATTATGCTCTGGAATCTTAGAAAGTAAGATTCAACAAGTTCTCTTTGCTTTTGATTTACATTCATGAGTTTAAATCCAAGTTGTTTATTGTATCCAGTTTTCCTATATACGTCCAAAAAGGAAGATGTAATGGTAACTGCTGTGGCAATTATGGGCTTAATTTAGTGAGTTACTATTTCACCCCTGCAGTTATTTTTGAAATAATGTTAAAGTTGCGTAAAAAATAAATGTATTAATGGTATTGTTGAAAATCACAAATGTGAGCCAGCTTCATATTTTTGTTCGCACCAACTTAGATGTTGGCTTTATATAATAGTATAGATATGTGTGTGTGTGTGTGAATATTATTACGCAGAACAAATTTAAATACTCTAATGATAATAAATATGTGGGATCTAAAATAATTATCTAAAATTATATTTCTAAATACTAGAAAGTTTTTATACACGATTGAAAATTATGAGTCCTTACCTTAGCCAATACCGAAAACACTAAAAATAAAAAACATATAAAATTCTATTGTTAGTGGAGCCATTCCTAATCACTTCACATTCATTTAGAACTCACATACCTAGTTCCGAACACTACATAATTTCATAATTATAGTAGAAATTAAAGCAATATGTAACGATACTTTGCAGCACCCAATATTTTCCCTTACACATATATATAGAGTAAATTTCTAATAAAGAATTTCTTATTTTGTTATTGGTGCGAACTTCTTATTTTTTTACTAAATTTTGATGATTCGAACCGTTTAATATGTTTAAAATATATTTATATATATATTAATTCATACAGACCTCTTTTTGTTTGTAAAGAGGAATAAATTGAATTGAAATTGGTTATTATTCTTTACAACAAAAAGAAAAAACAATACAGTGAAGTAGGTTTAACGTTGTTTGAATTTAGAAAAATGCAAGAAGAAAATAGAAAGAGATACATCAAACAACTAGCAAGCTTCCTTTCACTATTTATAATTGGATGAAATCCCTTTGAGCATCATCAACCGTTTGACTAAAAAACTTTTAATATCCACTGTTACATAATTAGATTAACATGACACAAAGACTACGTAAGAAATTTTATTTTCAATATCTTTGTAGATCAACCCATTTACAACGGCACCGTATCAATATTGAATTTTAAATCTAAACAAAAATAATCATTATTAGAAAAAAAAAAAAAGTGACATCTACACCCTCATGTTTTTTTGATATGTATGACATGATGAATATCCAGATTGCAGATACACCTTAACTTTACGGCGATCATATGCCCCATGATTTTTAAATCTTACACTCGAATCTCTGAAATTCTAAAATATCTACACAAGTTTAGGTTTGGCTTCAATAGAAAAAAGAATAGAGTGCCTACCAAGGCATCTTCACGTCAGTCATACCTTAAAAAACTACAGTGGTGCCTCCTAGTATATCACTGACAACTCTTAGAGCATCACCAAGAGCCTCTCTATATTCACATTTTAGGAAAAATAGAGAGTAATTTTCAAAAAATGGTGCTATAACTGCCTAGCTACTAGGCTAGCTATTTTATATTTTGCTACAGTAACTCTGTACATATACTTAGCAACCGTAGCAAATGTAAACATAAAATAATATTATTTTCTCTCTCATTAAATTAGTTTTTTTCCTCAAATACTTTGTGTGTGTGTATGTGTAATATTTTATGATTTTTAAATAGGAATAGAGAGAAGAATGAAGAGAATTGTTGGAGTGTACAAGAAAAAAATATCTAGGTAAAATAAAATTGTTCCTTTTTTCTAGCTATTTTACCTACTTATTGTTGGGGTTGCTCTTACAAGTCTCAAAAGTCATAAAACAACTTCTGAATCAATTTGTTTAACTATTTTTCTCTTTTAAAAACCATTCTCCTCTCCTTTTCTGCAATAATTTGAGATAATATCTTTTCCGACACAATTAATCTGTAGTTTAAGATTTTGATTTTAAAAAATTGTTAGATTAATTGTGGACTAATACCAATGTGGTCTTAATAATTAAAAAAATATTTTTAACTACACTTAATAAAGACATCTTTTAAATTAAATTCAGAATTCGTCATTGTGTATATCACCATTGTACTATACGGTCTTCCCACCATTTTGGTTCCTGTTATAGTCCGCATTCTTGTATCATGGCTCCCGTCTAAATTACCAATTAACGAAAACTTATTACCACCAAAAACTAACCCAATCACTCTTTGGCTGCCTATTTAAACTCCCACACCCTCTTTGCATTTCCTCATCTGTCTTCTTCTCTCCTCCTTACTCTCTAACACCCACAAACACACACACTCAAAAGCAGACGACCTAGCATACCTCTCTCTTTAGAAGTCACAGTTCCTCTCTCTCTCTCTCTCTCTAAAAGCACACATAGAGACTCTATGATGGAGTTGGGTTATGTATCGAAAGATACAAACTGGTGGGTCTTCACGCTACCCGCATTTCTGGGCTCCAAAAGCCTACTTGATCCCTATTTGATATTCTCTCTCCTCATATCTTTTGTGTGTCTCTATCTCCTCACTTGGGCCTTTGCCGTTGGGGGAATAGCTTGGAAAAACGGACGTAACAAAAGAGGCCGCACCGCAATCCCTGGACCCCATGGCCTCCCCATATTTGGAAGCCTCTTCACTCTTTCCCGCGGCTTGGCCCACCGCTCCCTTGGTTCCATGGCTCGGAGCCGAGCAGCTACCCAGCTTATGGCTTTCAGCCTCGGCTCCACTCCCGTCGTCGTTGCCTCAGACCCCCACACCGCCCGCGAAATCCTAACCTCCCCACACTTCGCCGACCGTCCTATCAAGCAGTCGGCTAAGAGCCTAATGTTCAGCCGAGCCATCGGCTTCGCGCCCAACGGAACCTACTGGCGGCTCCTCAGGCGAATCGCTTCGTCTCACCTATTTTCGCCGCGGCGCATTATAGCCCACGAATCCGGACGCCAGCTGGACTGCGCTGTGATGCTGCGTAGCATAGCAGAAGAGCAGTCACTTTTGGGCACCGTTACTCTAAGGAAGCATTTACAATATGCGGCTCTCAATAACATAATGGGGAGTGTTTTCGGGAAACGATACGACCCGGCGCACGATAGCATCGAGCTTCAGGAGTTGAGGGATATGGTGAGGGAAGGGTTTGAGCTATTGGGGGCTTTTAATTGGTCTGATTATATTCCGTGGCTGAGTTATTTTTTCGACCCGTATCGTGTGATTGAACGGTGTAACTCTTTGGTACCCCGAGTTCGACAACTCGTCCGAGTTATCATTGAAGAACACGAACTCAGTGGGTCGAGAAAGTTATCTGACAATGCTGATTTTGTCGATGTTTTGCTTTCTTTGGAGGGTGATGAAAGGCTGCGCGAAGATGACATGGTCGCTGTTTTATGGGTATGTTTTTTTTATGATTTAGAATGTTTCTTCCTGAGTGTTTTACGCTTTGCCCCTTCAATTTAAAAATTTTCCCCAGCAGGTCCACCAATTTATCACTCACAAAATTTGGTTCCATTTATTATAACCTCATGCCATTTGCCCTGGGCAAGTTTGTGTTCTCGTTGGACTAAATTGTATCTACCACCGTTTTAGCTGTTGTGGTGGTTTGAATGACTTCAGTTTGACTCACCGACACCTATAATTGGACATGCCGCAGGAAATGATATTCAGAGGTACCGATACGACTGCGTTGTTGACCGAGTGGGTCATGGCCGAGTTGGTGTTAAACCAGGATATTCAAACCAAGCTTCGAGAAGAGATCATAGTAGCTGTGGGCGAGAACAGTATAACAGATGCGGACGTGGCCAAACTGCCGTATCTCCAGGCCGTAGTCAAGGAAACCTTACGGGTCCACCCACCTGGCCCACTCCTCTCATGGGCCCGTCTATCCACATCAGACGTCCAGCTCAGCAACGGTATGGTAATCCCCGTCAACACAACCGCCATGGTCAACATGTGGGCCATCACTCACGACTCGCACGTGTGGGAGGATCCACAGGTGTTCAAGCCGGAGAGGTTTGTGAAAAGAGGTGGTGACGTGGACGTGAGGGGAAGTGATCTGAGGTTGGCGCCGTTTGGGGCGGGGCGAAGGGTTTGTCCGGGGAAGAACCTGGGGATGGTGACGGTGACCCTTTGGGTGGCAAAATTGGTTCAACAATTCCAGTGGGGTCCAGATGGGACCCACCCGGTTGACCTAAGTGAGGTTTTGAAGCTGTCTTGTGAAATGAAGCAACCTCTGTCTGCTGTGGTTGTGCCGAGGAATGTTGTCCTGGATTAGTGTTTCCAGACTTTAGTTCTGTCGTTGACTCAAGTTGTAAAACTGAAGGAGGGAGTAATTTATTTTAGCTTTTGTTTGGTACGGTTTGAGGGATTTACTGAAATATTATGTTAATTAAGTTTTAAGAGTTTTAAGGTTTGGCGTGGGATGTTCTATAGTTTGTAGAATACTACTACACCCGTAGGCCCTACTAGTGGTGGTGTGTACTAATTCTGGTTTTGTTGGTTGTCTTTGTACGTGCTTTGTTGAATAGTAAAAATGTTCAATTAATTATTAAAGCTTGAAACACTTTTGTACTCATTTTATGCTGTCGGGTTGGTTGACTTGTCAACACCATTTTTCAAGTCAACAGTTTTTTCAATTTTCTTGTTTTGAAGTGCGTTCCAATGCATATAATGGCTACTAAACAAACAAACGAGGTTGGAACTCAGTCCAATTCCACGAATTTGCTTGCTTTATCTTGACGAGACCCACGAAGTTGCTATGATTTGCCTTTTGAAAAATAAGACTGTTGCACCTAAGGAAGATCTAAGGAATTTTACTCTTTTCATTCTTTTTTTTAAATTAAATACAAAATTTTAGAATGTAATAAATACGTGTTTTTGGTCTTTTTCCATGGATAATAAGGAGAATTCAAATAAAGGTTTTAATTTTCTACCGGTGGAAATCCTGATTTTGTTATTAATTCAATGCCTTAGTTATAAAGCGACTTGTCATATCGTTTCTAATTTTTTCTTTTTATAAGAGGTTGTAATGGTACTAGTATTTGCTAATTTCACCGAAACAGGTACAACCCTTGTGCGTACTTTGTCATTTGTATGGACAAAATTAATAACATTGGCATAAATTGTACAAAGATGTAAAAATGAGGTCATTTCTAATAAATTAAATTTAAAGAAAGACTAATGATTATAGATGAAGGGAGTGTTAGGAAATTGAACGAATAACGTTTAATTTCACAATATTTTTTTTGGATTTTGAGAATTATTAATTATCACACGTGCATAATAAAAATAGAAACGAAAAAACAAACAAGACATAAGATATACGTAAAAAATTTCAACGTGATAAAAAATCACGAGAGCCACATTAATCTATTGTGAATTGAATCAATGAGTACAAGTCTTCTCATAATCTCATAGAGATTTATGTTTTCTCTTACTCTTCTCTCCCTATGAAAGCTTTTATATTATTTTTTAATATTTTAGAAAACTTTCCACAAATATTTATAACAAATCATACCAACACTTTTTAGACCAATATTAGACCAACATTTAAATTTTTCATTCCTGATCAAATTTTAATGATCCGAACCGTTTAATGTGTCTAAAACATGTCTTTAAGAATACCCGCGAGAAATTAGCTCAAAATATTGCTCAAAAAAATTTAATCCAAACAGTGGTCCAAAATCTTCTCTAGTAACAAATTTTCATCCTCCAAAAGCGAACGTATAAAGTGGTACGTTAAATCAATGTGCTTCGCCCTGGCATGGAGCATTGAATTCTTGGCAAGGTGAATGGCACTTTGGCTATCACTAAAAAGAACATTGTTCTCCTACTTCAAACCCAACTCCTTCAAGAAGTCCTTCAACCAAATTATCTCCTCTGTAGTCTCAGTTACGGCCACATATTAAGCTTCTATTGTGGATAATGTCACTAATTTCTACAGACGCGAAACCCAACTCACCACTGTTAAACCAATCATGTAGATATAACATGTGGTGCTTCGCCACGTATCTTGATTATCGGCAAAGTTTGCATCCACATATCCTTTCACTGTTAACTTTTCTCTCTCGAAACAAAGTGGCAAATCAATGGAACCCTTCAAGTATCACATGGTCCACTTTACTGCTTCCTAATGCTGATTCTCCGAATTGCTAGCAAAATTGCTCACAACTCCCACTGCATGGATAATATTTGGTCTCATGCTCACCATCGCATATATTAGGCTACCAACAGCTGAGGCATATGGAACCTTGGGCATATACTCCTCCACATCTGTCTTGGTGATTGCCTTTGAGAAAGTTTGAAATGACTTTCCAAAGGGGTTGTTAACTACCTTAGCATTCTGTATATTGAATTTTCCTAGAATAGGTTCAATATGCTCAGCTTAACTCAACCGCAAGGTTTCCTGAGCCCTATCTCGACTGATTCTCATCCTAAGTTAGCTATACCTAAATATTTCATAGCAAACTCTTTTGCCAACTGTTGCATCTACCTATTGATCTCCCTAACACAGGAACCTGTTACAAACATATTATCTACATAGAGTAATAAAACAATGTAACAAGACTCAAACCTCTTGAAGTAATAACGGTAATCTGCGTTGCACCTTGTGTAGCCACTGTGCTGCT
Source organism: Arbutus unedo (assembly GCA_014822125.1). Lineage (NCBI taxonomy): Eukaryota > Viridiplantae > Streptophyta > Magnoliopsida > Ericales > Ericaceae > Arbutus > Arbutus unedo. The sequence continues at coordinate 2,706 of JABCMJ010011427.1, read as the reverse complement.
TGAGACCATCAAACTTTTTATTCCAATGTCTAGGAGCTTGTTTTAAACCATACAGACTCTTCTTGAGTCTGCACATCATCTCTTCCTTACTTTTCACATTGAAGCCAACAGGCTGCTTTATGTAGATTTCTTCATCCAAGTCCCCATGAAGAAAATTAGTTTTGACATCTAATTGCTCAAGGTGGAGATTTTCAACAGCAACCATACTCAACACCACTCGGGTAGTGGCAGTCTTCATAATCGATGAAAATATCTCTGTATGGTCGATCCCCTCCTTCTGTTGGAAGCCCTTTATAACAAATCTTGCTTTATACTTTTTCTTGCCATCACTTTCTTACTTGAGTTGATAGACCCATTTGTTGTGTAAGGCTTTCTTTCCAGCGGGAAGCTGAGCTAAATGCCAAGTACCGTTGGAATAAAGAGAATTCATATCTTCCTGCATTACATCCATCCACTTAGCTGACTCAGGGACCTGCAAAACTTCATCATAACACTTTGGTTCTTCTTCTTCTGTTAAAAGCAAGTAATCAAGTAAAGAAATATATTTTGGATTTGGCTTGGGTACTTTGGCTGACTTCCTCGACTGTCTGACCGTTGAACTAGATTCTGTCTTTGGAGTTGCTCGATTTGTCAAGGTCCAGTTCATAATTTCTGTGATTCCATTGAATTGTGGAGTCCTTGGTGGCATCTTCTCTAAGCGAATTTCATTCAGAGCGCAGGTTTTCTTAAACTCCCCCAACTCATAGTCTCCTCCATTGTCGAACCTCAACCTTTTTACATAAAGATCTATTTCATTCTCAACCATGCCCTTCTACTTCTTAAAGACTTCAAACATCTCTGACTTGTACTTCATGAAGTATAACCATATATTTCTCGAGTGATCGTCGACAAAGGTAACATAGTAATACGAACCGCCATGAGAAGACACTATAGTTGAACCCCAAGCATCTGTATGGACAAGCTCTACCATTTGAGCCCTAGGAGGGTTGCAGCCTTCCTAAAAACTAACCCATTTCAGTTTTTTGAGAATACAATCCTCGCAAATGTCAATATCCACTTATTCTAAAGTCGGTAGCTTCCCTTTTGATTGTAAAAATTTCATTCGCTTCTTGCTCACATGCCCTAGTTTATTGTGTCACAAATCTGAACTCTTCTCACTATCTGCAACTGCGAGTGTCGCTACCATGTGAATTCAAGTAAAGTGTACCAACTTTCTTGCCTTTAGTTACCACCATGGTACCGTTTGAGACTTTCCACGCGTCCCTTGTGAATGCAGAAGTATAACCTGCTACTGCAAGCTGTCCAACTGAAACAAGATTCCTCTTCAAATTCACAACGTGTCTGTCATTTTTCAAACACCATCTGGACCCCTACGTTGCAATCTGAGCATCACCCTTTCCCACAATACTACATGGCTCATCGTTGCCCAAGTATATTTTCCCAAAGTCCCCTACTATATAATTCTGAAGAATCTCCCTATTAGCAGTGATGTGGATTGCGGCACCCGAATCAATCATCCATGACTCGGCGTCGTTGTTCATAGAAAAAACAAGTGCATCGTGCAAAACATGAGCCTCTTGCACACCCTTGTTCTTCTTCAGTGCTTTGCAAGCTTGTGACATATGGCCTATCTGGCCATAATTTTAACATTCACCTTTAATGAGTTGAACATGAGTTTTACCCCAATTTTTCTTGCCCTTCGATTTTACCTATTTGTTTTGATTCTGACCACCTTTATTCTGATTTCTGCCCTTCTGTTGCTCAAAAATTTAAGTTTGAACCCGTTGTGCCTGAACCTGAACTTTTGATCGAATGTCTTCTGACCTCCTCGGTCAAAATCAAACTCACAATCTTACTCAGTTTCAACTTTTCTTTCCCAGCCGAATTACTAATTGCAGTAACCGTACCCTACCAGCTCTTTAGCAATTGAGATAGAATCAACAAAAGTTGAATCTCATCATTAAACATGATATCGACAGAGGTAAGTTGATCAACAATCGTATTGAACGCACTGAGATGTGACATAAAGGAAACGTTTTTTGCCATAGACAAGTTGAAATTTTTTTTCATAAGATGTACCTTATTCATAGCAGACGGTTGCTCGTACATCTTCTTTAATGCTTCCATTAGATCCTCCGTCGTTTTCTCCTTCAATATGTCGTGGGTTGCTTTTGATTGGGACATGCAAATAACCCCTAACGTTGTTCTGTCAAGAACGTCCCAATCTTCATCAGACTTTTCTATCTTCTTTTTCCTTTTTTCTTTACCCAACAACGGTCGATAAATATCCTTTTGATACAGATAGTCCTCTATTTGTGTCTTCCTATAAGTAAAGTGTGATTCGTCAAACTTTTCGATTCTCTATTTGCCTTCTTCAGAACCCATAGCTCCTACTAAAATCCTAGGTTGCCCAAAGAAGATTAAACCTTAATTTGTTGAACAAAATCTATTGCAACCGCGGCTCTGATACCAATTTGTTAGGAAATCAAACGAACAACGTTCAATCCCACAACGCCCTTTACGAATCTTGGGAACAATGAATCACCAAATGAAAAATAAAACAATCACACATGCATAATAGAAACAGAAATGGAACATAAACGAGACACAAGATATACGTGAAAAATCTCAACGCGAGAAAAATTATAGGAGTCACATCAGTCCACTATGAATCGAATCAATGAGTACAAATTTTCTCACAATCTC